>QRFJ01007639.1:0-49186 GCA_006176705.1 Cocos nucifera
CTGAGGCGATGGAGAAGATAATCCTTAACACGTTGAAAATGGAGTAAGGTTGCTGTTGTGGCCGTGGGAAACCTACCCTCTTTGACGAATCATCCGATTTAGATTGTTAGTACCTTAGAATTTCTATTATGTGCCTGCCGCAAGCAGGAATTTGAATTTCTATTTCATGTTTAGCACAAGAAGGCTATTGTAATTAGTTTTCTTAAACCATTATTAATATTCTTTATGAAAAAAAATCAACTTGCCAAGGGGTTTCCTCATTAATTGTCGTCTACCAGTTACATATTAATGTATCTATCTTTAATAGTGTGCAAGCAAAATGTGAATGCCATAAAAAGAACCCAGGGATAGTCCAAATAATTTGGTATGCGTATGGGCACCTAAGGGCTAGATCAGTATAGCAAGAAGATTATTGGTTAACAAATTGAAGAAAAATTATACTATTGAGTCCAATTAACTTTTAAGTCATATCCAATTTGTGAATCATGTCTTCATGGCAAAATGACTAAGCTTCCTTTGTAGGACATGGTGAAAGGGCACAGATCTACCTAGCCCTAGTACAACTGATGTGTGTGGCCCATTTGATTTGCCGCTAGAGGCAACTGTGATTACTTTCATAATCTTACCGATGATTTATCTCAGTATGGGGTACGTGTATCTTATGAGACACAAGTCGTGAAGCCTTTGGAAAGTTCAAAAAATGCAGACATGAGTTAAAAAATAAATTTTAAAAAATCCATTAATTCTTCGATCATCTAAGGAGGTGAATACCTTTAGTCAAAATTCATATACTATCTCAGCAAAACTGACTAGTCTCTCAATGGACGTCCATCTAGAACACCTCACTCAATGGAGTTTTCAGAATGGAAGAAATCGGAACCCTATTAGTAGGTTCGATTCCATTGATAGCTTCAATAAATCTCCTGATTTTCTTTGAAAAACATAGTCTGTTAACTGCTATATATTACTAAACAGATTTTTTCTAAAATCTTTCCTACCATATCCATATTTGAGATATGCATAGTAAGAACAAGTCTAATTCATCTCAGGAATTTGGGTTTGCCGACTCATTGTCAAAGACCAGACAAGCGGACAAGTTAGGACATATAGTCCTTTTAGGCTCGATTTATATTGATATCCTAAAGCATCATGAGGTATTATTTCTACATTCCAAAAGATCATAATATGACTTGTGAGTCAAGCATTGTCCATCTTTCTTGAAAAATAGTTTTATTCAAGATAGTTATGGGCATTGGAAGCAGATCATGCTCGAGGGAGAAAGTCTCACAGACAACGACTAAGGATCCCATGACCAAAGCAGGTTGAGCCAATACAATCACTACCTCCTCCATCTCATAGATTGAAAAGAATTTTCCATCTCCCGAGAGGTACATAGTACTTATTTTAGAGGAAGTAGGAGACAAATATTCCTCATAGTAATGGGGTTCACTGATGATTCCCAAAAATCTATGATGGAGGCGATATCAATATTCGATCCAAAAAGTGGTTAGAGGCAATGAAGTCAAAAATTTGACTCAATTGCACTCAAACCAAGTCTAGGACCTTGGGTAGATCCAATAGAAGATATCATTACCTATTGGGTTGCAAAGGATCTACAAGAGAAAGTGGGTGCAGATGGAAAATGTTAGGAGACATTCAAAGCTAGATTAGTGGCAAAAAAGTATAGTCAGCCGTGAAGCATTGACTATCAAGATTACCTTTTTCATCAGTAGCTATGCTAAAATCTATCCGCACATTGGTTACTGTTGTAGCTTATTTCGATTATGAATTATGGGCAAAATGGACAGTGAAAATGATTATTCTTAGATGGTACCTTGAGGAAGATATCTAATTATGGAATAGCCGCTACGGTTTACATCATGATCTGATCAGTAAAGTATGCAAGCTGCAAAGGTCCATATATGGACTTAAGCAAGCATCTCAGAGCTGAGAGATACCATTTTAATGATGTGATTCAATTATTTGGGTTTCATCAAAAATTGAGAGAAACAAGTGTTTTCAAAAATCGGTAAGTGGAGCCTATTATCTTTCCTCTACGTTAAGAATATCCTCCTTATTGGAAAAATATCTTTCCATGTTGGGACATTGTAAAATGTGGTTATCTAAAGAATTCTCTTATGAAAAGACCTAGGAGGAAGCATCCTTCGTTCTAGAAATCAAAGTCTAGTAGAGATAGACTGAAATAGGATGCTAGTGAAGGAAAATCCTGATTTCCCAGACCCCAGGTTCGCTTCAGATCGATTAGATCAAGAGATATATTTAAAATTTTTCTTTTTGATTCTAGATCAGCTGGGATATTTTGATCTTGATTTTTATTTAATAATTAAAATAAAATCTTTAGATAAACTTAATCAAATTTAATTTACCTGGAAGTGGGTAATCCCTATTACTCAATTGGATGATCCTGTGAGCAGGGAAGGTGTCTGGATCATAGCCATGCAAGTGCCTGGCCTCTACCGATATCCACTTGGACTGGATCTGGAGATCCTCTCTTTTTCTATCACATTCTTCAAAAATTTAATCTGGATTCTGATTGAAAGGAATCTTCAAAAATACCTTTTCGAAGATCAGCAGTCGTCCTTTGCACAGCGGCAGTCTTCTAGCATTTCAGTACGTCTTTCTCTCATCTAGATTCACCAACCAAGAATCCCAAAACCTTCTTTGACATGGGAGAGGAGAGGGAAAGGTGCTTTGGCATGGAGGAGGAGAGGGAAGCAGCCTTTGGGGCATGGGAGAATTATGTTTTCATTATTTTTTTTTTTAGCTTAATTTGAGTTGGGCCATAGGGTCTTATTTAATTTAGACTGTCTATGATCCAACGTCCTCTTCTGCCAACCAATTCACATCCTGTTTGTGAAATCAGATTCTAAATCTGGATTGGTGGGGATAGAGTGCCCTGGATATCCCTCCTTTGGATGGTGCCTAAGACCAGTCAAAGTTGGTTCTTAGGATGAACTCTAATCGGAATCCAACAGGAGATGAGTCCTGTCCAATAGGGGGGCTCCTGGGTCCTCAGTGGGCAACACGCCAAGGGTGGCGTACGCCCTCCTCCTTTCACAGTTCTGGCAGGGGCATAACCCCACTAGCCCGTCCAATAGGTGCTTGACACATGGACAAAGTCAAAGTGTCAATGGTCAAACATTTTGCCAATAAAAGATCAACTTTGGACCAAAGCAAAGGACGAGAAATGGTAGGTGACCAAAAATGGCAGGTAATTGACTTACAGGAATAGAGACACCTTTTCTGACATGGACAAGCTCTAGATCAAACCAAAGTTGAAGGCCTCTAAATGAGATTAAACTCCTTTGGGCTTCAGTCCAAGGACAAAACATTTATTGATAGGAAAGAAGACGTTAGGATTCATCGAGTGCTAGGCACGATTTTCCTTGAACCTAATTTGAATCTCATTCAGATCAAAGTTCAATTGATTGATCACTAGATTCAAACCCTTATTTTGTGTGACCCAGTTAGGTTCAGGTTCTATATGGTATAAGGATCTTGTTCGATGATCTCTATATCATCGACATTCATTCGAAAACTCCTTTTCCATAATCAGAACTCTGCTGATTCGAAACAGCTTTAGAATGATCCGATCATCTAAAATCATTTCTAATTGCTCCCAGAAATCCACTTAGTGACACCTAGCAGTATATGGTGCAAAAACCCATCAGAGCTGAAATTACGAATCTGCTTGGTGCAGTACTTGTGTGCATTAAGTTCTTTTATCTTGAGCCTTCGAATCAGATTAGGGTTAGATGAACTCGTCAAAACCCTGTCTCTATTCATATGATGTAATCATACGATTCAAGTCCAATGTAAAAATCTAAATAGAAACTCTGTTCTATTATTTCACTTGCCATGGCCATTGGATTCTTGGACTTGATTCTCATGATGCATCATAGGGTTCTCCTCTACCACGATGTAATAGATTCCATCTTTGATGCTATCCGAGTTCCTATAATGAATGCTATAGCCAACATACACCTCAGGGTTTCGAATGGCTAGGAGATCGTAATGGTGTAGTCAAACTATAAAAAAAACCCCCCCCACCCTCAAGGTGAACTGATGATGACATCTCCAGTGTCAAAAAAACCCAGACATTAACTTACTACAGCATTCAAAGTCAATCATTGACGAAGAAGTAGACTTCCTAATGACTACTCGAGGTGGTCTACGGGCTCAGTGCCTCGTTCCTCTATGATGCGTATGACCTATACTCTCACGCTGGTGTCTCACACCGTAGACTCAAGACCATTTCTACTAAGAGAACGCGATTTTACACCAACCTTCGGATCATCCCACCTCAGTGATGATCGCTATGGTCGGAGCCTATTGTGATAAGTTAATAAATAATTATTCATGTCTTTTAAATTTTCAACTCTTGAAAATATGAATTATTCATTACCATTAACTTCAAGATTGTTATCAACAAACACTAAATACACATTATGTTGATAGAAATAACCCCATTTTATTTTATATTAGTCAAAATTATAATATTTGCACTTAGAAGTGTTATTATTAAGTTTAGCCAATTCTAACTTCTAGGGCACACTATATCTAACAATCTTTCACTTATCCTAAAGGCCAATTGGCTACAAAGTCTAAGTCCTCCTTCTCAAGTGGGCTTCAATCGTTCTACTGGAGCCCAAACGTTGTAAGTGGGTCTGCCATATTATTTATGGAAAGTTGACTCTTCATTAACCTTGACAGTAACCTTCTCGAGGTAATCGTGGATGAGGTGTATCGCTGCTCATGTGCTCTGGATTTCTGATGAGACCTTGGCTCCTTTAGTAAGGGCATTATGCGCCATTTTGTCACAGTATAGAGGAATGGCATCTGATAGCATTACTCCAATTTCTCAGCAAACTCTTACCAGATGCTTCCATTGTAGCCTTGATGCAATTGATATATTCTGCTTTCATGGTGAAAATCTGCTATCATGATTTGCGTGAACTCTTTCAGTTGACAGGTCCACCATTGCACATAAATGACTCCTAGATGTCGGACTTTCGATCATCGTACATGACATGAATCCGAGTCTGTGTATCCTGACTGAAGTTCTCCAATTCCAAACAAACATCATTATCCTGAGTTTCTTCTCAAGTTTACTTAAGGATACATTTCACAGGAAGTCCAGTGTTCTTCAGGCTTGAATTTGACTGCATATCTGCCTTGTGGACACTCACAGCCATGGGGTATATCAGTCATGTACATAGGCATTGGCATACATGTTGGCTCCCTATTGCCAGAAGGCATAAGGGATCCTTGCTATTGCATTCTTATTTCCTCAGTGATGTTGCTTCAGGGCACTCTGTTTTGGAAAGATGAATACCATGTCTAGGTATTAATCTCCACTTAGAGTTCCATACTAAACCTCTTAGTACTTCCCTTCTATGTACTCGTCTATGACAGGTCCTAGCATTCCCTATTCGTCTATATCCCTAGAGACCTTAATCCCTAGAATAAATGGATGCTTCACCTAGGTCTTTCATGGAGAATTCGCTTGGACACATAATTACACGTTGTCAATCATGTGAATATTCATTCCCAGATAAGGAGGATTGTCATCCACATGCAATATGAGGAAGACAATAGACGCTCCCACTGATCTTTTTTTGAAGATTCATGATTCCTCTTCATTTATTCAATTGAACCAATGTTTGATCACATCATTTGAAACGAAGTTGTCAAGCACTCGAGGATGCTTGCTTTAAGGTCCATATAATGGACCTTTCGCAGCTTGCAATCTGTTGATCAGTATCATTGGATGTGAATCTAGCGGGGTTCCATATAGATATCTTCCTCAAGTATTCATTCAAGAATGCCTTTTGGACGTCCATTGCCAATTTTCATTAGTCGAAATAGGGCTACAACGGTAAGCAATTGTGGGATGGATGTAGCAAGCCAATTGGGGAAAAAGGTATCTTGATAGTCATTGCCTTCGCATTGACTATAACTTTTGCACTGGTCTAGGCCTTGAATGTCTCCACATTTTCATCTTGCGACCAATCTTTCTCTTGAAGATCCATTTAACACCCATCAGGTACTATACCTTCTGGTGGATTCTACCAAGGTCCCAACTTGGTTCGAGTACATCGAGTCACATTTCTGATTGCATTGCCTCTTGCTTATTTCTCGGAGTTGATATCTGATATCGCCTATGTAGGTTTGGGATCATCACCATGACAGCACACATTACCTACGAGGAACATTTCCTCTACTTTTCTCTGAAATAATACTAAGTACCTTCAGGAGGATGGGAACTCTTTCCGATCTGATTTGAGTGGAGGAGTAGTGTTTTCTTATTGGCTCAACTGATTTGGTTCAATGTCCTTAGCTCATTGTTACTTTGTGAGACTTTCTCATCAAGCTTAATCTACTTTCCAATTCGCGATCTTGAATAAACTATTTTTTCAAAAAAGATGGCATTGTCGACTCAAACAACACATTTTCAATTGTGGTCTTCTGGAATGTAGAAATAGTATCTAATGACCGTCTGTAGGATTATCCTACTGAATCGAGCTCTGAAGGAGGCTAAACTCTACACAGTTGTCCGCTTGTTATCTTTTTGGACATGAGGGAACACCCTAAATCTGAGATGACTCAGACTTGGTTTGTCTTACCGTGCCCATATCTAGTATGATGTAGTTAAGCAACGATTTAGATGGGAACCCATTTAGTAGACTAAATTTGAAGTTAACAATGAGATAGTTTCCAAAGAAAATCAGAGTCTGTGGAGCTCATCTGGATCGAACCTATCCTTAGAGTCGGTTTGATTTCCCGTTCTAAAATCCCATGAGTTGAGGTGTTCCTGGTGGAGTGCCATTAAGAGACTATGCCATTTTTCTTGAGAATAGTCTAGAAATTTTCTCTACTAAGGTATTCACTCTCCCTCGAATCTAATTGAAGAACCTTACAATGCGGTTTTTTCAGCTTATTTTCTATTCATGTCTGAATTCGTTTGAACTTTTCAAAGCCTTCAGACTTGTGTCGCATAAGTACCTACCCCTACCGTTAGATAGTGAAGGAAAATCCTGATTTCCGTGTCCAGGTTCGTCCAGTCGGTGATTTAAGATCAAGAGATGTATATTTCAAAAATTTTTCTCTTGACCTAATCAGATCTTTATATGTTTCAGATCTGATTTTTATTTTTTAAAAATAAAAATTAAAAGGAGATAAATTAAATCAAATTCAATTTACCTGATTTGGGTAAATCCTATTACCCTGTAGATGATCTTCGATTGGCAGCGGAAGGTTCTGGAGTCTTTTAGCCACGCAAGCGCCTGCCTCTACCGGTATACTCGGTTGGATCTGAAGAACCTCTTTCTTTCTCTATCACACCTCCAAAAAAAATCAGAATCTGGATCTGATCTGAGAGGATCTTCGAAAACTCTTTGAAGATCTGCAGTCGTCCTTGCAGCAGCCAAGCCCTAAAACTTGCCTTTTGATCGCGCTTTTCCTTGATCTGAATCGCAGCCAAACTAAGTCCAAAACACTTTTGGACGTGAGAGGCAAGTGGAGAAAGAGAGTATGGCATGAGAAGGAGGGAGAGGCAGCCTTGGGACGTGGGAAATCTCTTCAATAAGACTTTGACTTGGAATAGGGTGGGCGCGGGTCTTATTTATCAGACTAAGAGTGATTCCAACTCTTTTCTTTCCTCTCAAACCAAATTCACAATTCCTTTCGTGAAATCAGATCTAAATCTGATTGGTTGAAAAAGAGACCCCTGGATTCCTCCTTTAGGGGCACCTAAGACCAGTCAAAACTGGATTCTGTAGTAGAACTTCTAATTGGAATCCTAAAGGGGAGGATGGAGTCCTGTCCAAGCAAGGAACTGCCTAGCGCCTCCCTACTGGGCTCACGCCACCCTTGGCGTTGCGCCCTTCTGCCTTTCCAGGTTCTGCAGGGGGACAAGACCCCCCAGCTCTCCAATAGGTGCCATGACATGTGGTCAAAAGTCAAAGGTGACAATGGTCAATGTTGACCAGTCCAAAGGTAGACTTTTGACCAAAGTCAAAGAACAAAGAAATGGCGAGTGACAAAAATGGTAGGGTAATGTCTTACAAATAAAGACAAACATATTCTGACTTGGACAACCTCTAGCTTCAGACCATTTTTGAAGGCCTCTGATTGAGACAAAACTCCTTTGGCTCAGTCAGGACAACTTATTTATGATAGTAAAAGGAAGAACGTATAGGTTCAATCGAGTGCTAGCACGATTTCCTTGAACCTAATTGAATCTCATTCAGATCAATGAACTTAGATTCAGGTCATATTGTATGATCACCAGACTCAAACCCTTGTTTGTGTGACAGTAAGGTTCAGTTCTGTATGATGAATGGGATATGTCATGCATCTCTATCATAGACATCATCGAAACTCCTTTCGATGGGCAGAACTCTTCTTGATATCGAACAAGCTAGAATGATTCGTAAATCATTCTAATTGCTCCCAAAATCCACCAGTGACACCTAGCAGTATATGGTGGCAACCCATCAGAGCTGAATGCGAACCTCTTGGTGCAGCTACCTGTGTGATTAAGTTCTTCTATCTTGAGCCCCGATCAGATTAGGGTTAAGGTGAACTCGTCAAACCCTAGTCTCTGTCATATGATGTAATCATTCGATTCGAGTCCAATGTGAAAATCTAAATAGAAACTCTTTCTATTATTTCACTCTGCCATGGCCATGGACTTCTGGACTTGATTCTCATGATCATCATAGGGCTGCTCCTCTACCACCGAGGTAGATAGATTCCATCTTGATGCAATCCAGTTCCTACAATGAACATGCTATAGCCAACATACACCTCAGGGTTTCGAATGGCTAGGAGATCGAGTAATGGTGTAGTCAAACTATAACACCCTCAAGGTGAACTGTCGATGCACCTCAGGTCAAAGAACCAGACACACTACTGCAGCATCGAGTCAGTCATTGACGAGAAGGTAGACTTCCTAATGACTACTCGAGGTGGTCACGCTCAGTGCCCTCGTTCTCTAACGAGTACCTGTACTCTCGCTCCGGTGTCTCCACACCGTAGACTCAAGACTCATCTACTAAAGAGAAGCGATTGTACACCAACCTTCCGGATCAATCACCATCCTCATGATGATCCTATGGTCGGGAGCATTTTATGAGTTAATAATGATTATTCATGTCTTAAATTTTCAACTCTTGAAAATATGAATTATCATTACCATTAACTCAAAGGATGTATCACAGACACTAAATACACATATGTGATAGAAAATAACCCATTTTATTGATTATAGTCAAAATTATAATTTTGCCCCTAGAAGTGTATTACAAGTGTCAGCCAATTCTGGCTTCTAGGGCACATATATCTAACAATCTTCCACTTATCCTAAAGCCAATTGGCTACAAGTCTAAGTCCCATCTTCTCAAGGTGGGCTTCGATCTTCTGCTGGCCCAACGGCTTTGTAAGTGGGTCTGCCACATTATCTGTGGAGTTGACTCTCTTGACCTCGACGTAACCCTTCTCGAGGTAATCGTGGATGAGGTGGTATCGCCGCTCAATGTGCTTGGATTTCTGGTGAGACCTCGGCTCCTTAGCAAGGGCTATGGCGCCATTGTTGTCGCAGTATAGAGGAATGGCATCTGATGGCATTACTCCAATTTCTGCAGCAAACTTCTTGTACCAGAATGCTTCCTTCGCAGCCTCTGATGCAATGATATATTCTGCTTTCATGGTGGAATCTGCTATCATGTTTGCTTGGAACTCTTCCAAGCTGACAGCACCACCATTGCACACAAACAGACTCCCAGATGTCGACTTTCGATCATCTATATCGGACATGAAATCCGAGTCTGTGTATCCCTGGACTTGGAGTTCTCCATTACCAAAGACCAACATCATATCCTTAGTTCTTCTTCAAGTACTTAAGGATACATTTCACAGAAGTCCAGTGTTCTTCACCTGGATTTGACTGATATCTGCTTGTGACACTCACAGCATGGGCTATATCAGGTCGTGTACATAGCATGGCATACATGAGGCTCCCTATTGCAGAAGCATAAGGGATCTTGCTCATGCATTCTATTTCCTCAGGTGTGCTAGGGCACATCTTCTTGGAAAGATGAATACCATGTCTGAAGGGTATTAATCCCCTCTTAGAGTTTTCCATACTAAACCTCTTTAGTACTTTCTCTATGTACATCTTCTGTGAAAGTCCTAGCATCCTATTCGGTCTATCCCTATAGACCTTAATTCCTAGAATAAAGGATGCTTCACCTAGGTCTTTCATGGAGAATTCCTTGGACAACCATAATTTGACTGTTGTCAACATGGGAATATCATTCCCAATAAGGAGGATGTCATCCACGTACAATACGAGGAAGACAACAGCGCTCCCACTGACCTTTTTGAAAACACATGGTTCCTCTTCATTTTTGATGAAACCAAACATTTTGATCACATCATTGAAATGAGTGTTCCAGCTCCGAGATGCTTGCTTAAGTCCATATATGGACCTTTGCAGCTTGCAAACCTTGTGATCAGTATCACTGGATGTGAAACCTAGCGGCTGTTCCATATAGATATCTTCCTCAAGATATCCATTTAAGAATGCCATTTTCACGTCCATTTGCCATATTTCATAATCGAAATAGGCTGCAATGGCAAGCAATGTGCGGATGGATTTTAGCATAGCCACTGGGAAAAAGGTATCCTGATAGTCAATGCCTTCGCATTGACTATAACCTTTTGCCACTAAGTCTAGCCTTGAATGTCTCCACATTTCCATCTGCACCAATCTTTCTCTTGAAGATCCATTTACACCCAATAGGTACTATACCTTCTGGTGGATCTACCAAGGTCCAGACTTGGTTTGAGTGCATCGAGTCAATTTCTGACTTCATTGCCTCTAGCCATTTCTCGGAGTCGATATCTGATATCGCCTCATTGTAGGTTTTGGGATCATCACCATGAGCACCATTACCTATGAGGAACATTTCCTCTACTTCCTCTGAAATAATACCTAAGTATCTTTCAGGGGGATGGAAAACTCTTTCCGATCTACGAGGTGGAGGAGGTAGTGTTCTTATTGGCTCAACCTGATTTGGTTCCAATTGGTCCTTAGCTCGTTGCTACTTGTGAGACTTTCTCATCAAGCTTGATCTGCTTTCCAATGCCGCTATCTTGAATAAACTATTTTTCAAGAAAGATGGCATGTCGACTCACAATCACATTGTGGTCTTCTGGAATGTAGAAATAGTATCCTAATGACTCTTTAGGATATCCTATGAATCGAGCTCTGAAGGACCTAAACTCTAACTTGTCCGCTTGTTGTCTTTTGACATGAGCCGGACAACCCCAAATTCTGAGATGACTCAGACTTGGTTTCTTACCATGCCATATCTCATACGGTGTGGTATGCCTTATGCCGGAGGCATCCTGAAATCCTGATTTCCCGGTCCAGGTTCGTCCAGATCTGATTAGATCAAGAGATATATTTCAAAAATTTTCTCTTGATCTTAATCAGATCTTGATATGTTTCAGATCTGATTCTTATTATTTTAATAAATAAAATAAAATAAGATAAATTAAATCAAATTTCAATTTACCTGATTTGGGTAATCCTATTACCCTGTAGATGATCCTGATTGCAGCGGAAGGTTCTGGATCTTAGCCACGCAAGCGCCTGGCCTCTACCGGTATCCACTCGGGTTGGATCTGGAGAACCTCTTCTTCTCTATCACACCTCCAAAAATCAGATCTGGATCTGATCTGGAGGATCTTCAAAACTCTTTTGAAGATCTGCAGTCGTCCTTTTGCAGCAGCGCAGCCTTCTTGCTTTTGATCGCCTTTCCTTGATCTGAATCGCACCAAACTAAGTCCAAAACACTTTTGGACGTGGAGAGCAAGGGGAGAAGAGAGTATGGCATGGAGAAGGAGGGGAGAGGCAGCCTTGGACGTGGGAAATCTCTTTCAATAAGACTTTCACTTAGGATTAGGGTTGGGCGCAGGGTCTTATTTATAGACCTAAGCTTGTGATCCAACTCCTCTTCCTCTCAACCAATCACAACCCTTTGTGAAATCAGATCTAAATCTGATTGGTTGAAAAAGAGACCCCTGGATTCCTCCTTAGAGGGCGCCTAAGACCAGTCAAACTGGATTCTTAGTAGAACTCTGATTGGAATCCTAAAGGGAGGTGGAGTCCTTGTCCAACAAGGACTCCTAGGCGCCTCCTACTTGGGCTCACGCCACCCTTGGCGTGCGCCCTTCTCCTTGCCAGGTTCTGGCAGGGGGACAAGCCCCCACCAGCTCTCCAATAGGTGCATGACATGTGGTCAAAAGTCAAAGGGTCAATGGTCAACGTTTGACCAGTCAAAGGTAGACTTTTGACCAAAGTCAAAGAACAAGAAATGGCAGGTGACCAAAAATGGCAGGTAATGTCTTACAAATAAGACAACCTATTCTGACTTGGACAACCTCCAGTCAGACCATATGAAGGCCTCTGATTGAGCACAAACTCCTTTGGCTCAGTCAGGACAACTTATTTATGATAGTAAAAGAAGAACGTTAGGTTCAATCGAGTGCTAGCACGATTTCCTTGAACCTAATTGAATCTCATTCAGATCAATTGAACTAGATCAGTTCAATTGATGATCACCAGATTCAAACCCTTGTTTGTGTGACCCAGTTAGGTTCAGTTCTGTATGGTAATGGGATATGTCATGATCTCTATCATAGACATCATCGAAACTCCTTTCGATGGATCAGAACTCTTCTGATTCGAACAGCTAGAATGATCGATCATCTAAATCATTCTAATTGCTCCCAAAATCCACCAGTGACACCTAGCAGTATATGGTGGCAACCCATCAGAGCTGAATGCGAACCTCTTGGTGCAGCTACCTGTGTGATTCAGTTCTTCTATCTTGAGCCCCGATCAGATTAGGGTTAAGGTGAACTCGTCAAACCCTAGTCTCTGTCATATGATGTAATCATTCGATTCGAGTCCAATGTGAAAATCTAAATAGAAACTCTTTCTATTATTTCACTCTGCCATGGCCATGGGATTTCTGGACTTGATTCTCATGATCATCATAGGGCTACTCCTCTACCACCGAGGTAGATAGATCCCATCTTGATGCAATCCAGTTCCTACAATGAACATGTCATAGCCAACATACACCTCAGGGTTCCATATGGCTAGGAGACCGAGTAATGGTGTAGTCAAACTATAACACCCTCAAGGTGAACTGCCGATGCATCTCAGGTCAAAGAACCAGACACACTACTGCAGCATCGAGTCAGTCATTGACGAGAAGGTAGACTCCCTAATGACTACTCGAGGTGGTCACGCTCAGTGCCCTCGTTCTCTAACGAGTACCTGTACTCTCGCTCCGGTGTCTCCACACCGTAGACTCAAGACTCATCTACTAAAGAGAAGCGATCGTACACCAACCTTCCGGATCAATCACCATCCTCGTGATGATCCTATGGTCGGGAGCTGTTTATGAGTTAATAATGATTATTCATGTCTTAAATTTTCAACTCTTGAAAATATGAATTATCATTACCATTAACTCAAAGGATGTATCACAGACACTAAATACACATGTGTGATAGAAAATAACCCATTTCATTAATTATAGTCAAAATTACAATTTTGCCCCTAGAAGTGTATTACAAGTGTCAGCCAATTCTGGCTTCTAGGGCACATATATCTAACAATCTCCCACTTGTCCTAAAGCCAATTGGCTACAAGTCTAAGTCCCATCTTCTCAAGGTGGGCTTCGATCTTCTGCTGGCCCAACGGCTTTGTAAGTGGGTCTGCCACATTATCTGCGGAGTTGACTCTCTTGACCTCAACGTAACCTTTCTCAAGGTAATCGCGGATGAGATGATATCGCCGCTCAATGTGCTTGGACTTCTGGTGAGACCTCGGCTCCTTAGCAAGGGCTATGGCGCCATTGTTGTCGCAGTAAAGAGGAATGGCATCTGATGGCATTACTCCAATTTCTGCAGCAAACTTCTTGTACCAGAATGCTTCCTTTGCAGCCTCTGATGCAGCTATATATTCTGCTTCCATGGTGGAATCTGCTATCACAGTTTGCTTGGAACTCTTCCAGCTGACAGCTCCACCATTGCACACAAACAGACTTCCAGATGTCGACTTTCGATCATCTATATCGGACATGAAGTCCGAGTCTGTGTATCCCTGAACTTGGAGTTCTCCATTACCAAAGACCAACATCATATCCTTAGTTCTTCTCAAGTACTTAAGGATACATTTCACAGAAGTCCAGTGTTCTTCACCTGGATTTGACTGATATCTGCTTGTGACACTCACAGCATGGGCTATATCAGGTCGTGTACATAGCATGGCATACATGAGGCTCCCTATTGCAGAAGCATAAGGGATCTTGCTCATGCGTTCTATTTCCTCAGGTGTGCTGGGGCACATCTTCTTGGAAAGATGAATACCATGTCTGAAGGGTATTAATCCCCTCTTAGAGTTTTCCATACTAAACCTCTTTAGTACTTCCTCTATGTACATCTTCTGTGAAAGTCCTAGCATCCTATTCGGTCTATCCCTATAGACCTTAATTCCTAGAATAAAGGATGCTTCACCTAGGTCTTTCATGGAGAATTCCTTAGACAACCACATCTTGACTGATGTCAACATGGGAATATCATTCCCAATAAGGAGGATGTCATCCACGTACAATACGAGGAAGACAACAGCGCTCCCACTGACCCTTTTGAAAACACATGGTTCCTCTTCATTTTTGATGAAACCAAACTTTTTGATCACATCATTGAAACGAGTGTTCCAGCTCCGAGATGCTTGCTTAAGTCCATATATGGACCTTTGCAGCTTGCAAACCTTGTGATCAGTATCACTGGATGTGAAACCTAGCGGCTGTTCCATATAGATATCTTCCTCAAGATATCCATTTAGGAATGCCGTTTTCACGTCCATTTGCCATATTTCATAATCGAAATAGGCTGCAACAGCAAGCAATGTGCGGATGGATTTTAGCATAGCTACCGGGGAAAAGGTATCCTGATAGTCAATGCCTTCACGTTGACTATAACCTTTTGCCACCAGTCTAGCCTTGAATGTCTCCACATTCCCATCTGCACCAATCTTTCTCTTGAAGATCCATTTACACCCAATAGGTACTATACCTTCTGGTGGATCTACCAAGGTCCAGACTTGGTTTGAGTGCATCGAGTCGATCTCTGACTTCATTGCCTCAAGCCATTTCTCGGAGTCGATATCTGATATCGCCTCGTTGTAGGTTTTGGGATCATCACCATGAGCACCATTACCTATGAGGAACATTTCCTCTACATCCTCTGAAATAATACCTAAGTATCTTTCAGGGGGACGGGAAACTCTTTCCGATCTACGAGGTGGAGGAGGTAGTGTTCTTATTGGCTCAACCTGATTTGGTTCCACTTGGTCCTTAGCTCTTTCTGCTTGTGAGACTTTCTCATCAAGCTTAATCTGCTTTCCAATGCCACTATCTTGAATAAACTATTTTTCAAGAAATATGGCATGTCGACTCACAATCACATTGTGGTCTTCTGGAATGTAGAAATAGTATCCTAATGACTCTTTAGGATATCCTATGAATCGAGCTCTAAAGGACCTAAACTCTAACTTGTCCGCTTGTTGTCTTTTGACATAAGCCGGACAACCCCAAATTCTGAGATGACTCAGACTTGGTTTCTTACCGTGCCATATCTCATACGGTGTGGTAGGAACGGTTTTAGAGGGAACCCTATTCAGTAAATAGATTGAAGTTAATAATGAATGTCCCCAAAGAAAATCTGGGAGGTCTGTGAAGCTCATCATGGATCGAACCATATCCAATAGAGTCCGATTTCTCCGTTCTGAAACCCCGTTGAGTTGAGGTGTTCCTGGTGGAGTCCATTGAGAGACTATGCCATTTTCCTTAAGATAGTCTAGGAATTCCCGGCTAAGGTATTCACCTCCTCGATCTGATCGAAGAACCTTAATGGGTTTTCCAGTTTGTTTTTCTACTTCATGTCTGAATTCTTTGAACTTTTCAAAAGCTTCAGACTTATGTCTCATAAGATACACATACCCATACCTAGACAGATCATCGGTAAAGGTAATGAAGTAGACAAAATTGCCTCTAGCCGGCACATCGAATGGGCCGCACACATCAGTATGTACTAGGGCAAGGAGATCTGTGGCCCTCTCCCCATGTCCAACAAAAGGGAGTTTAGTCATTTTGCCTTGAAGACAAGATTCACAAGTTGGATATGACTCAAAAGTCAATGGACTCAATAGCCCATTTTTCTCCAATTTGTTAATCCTATCTTCTGCTATATGACCTAATCTCAGGTGCCATAGATATCTGTCGTTTGGACTATCCCTAGGTCGTTTGGCATTCACGTTTTGCTCGATAGTTAAAACAGGTACATCAATATGCAACTGATAAAGACCATTAACAAGGAAACCATTTGCAATTTTATTTCTTTCATAAAGAATGTTACAATGGTCCTTAAAGAAGGTGATCACATAACCTTCTTGTGCTAAGCATGAAACAGAAATCAAATTCCTGCTAGCTGCAGGCACATAATAACAGTCTTTTAAAACTAAGTCTAAACCAGATGGTAATCGCAGAGGGTATGTTCCCACGGCTACTGCAGCAACTCTTGCTCCATTACCGACGCGTAGGATCATGTCTCCATCCCTCAGCCTCCTGCTATCCTCAAGACCCTGCATAGAAGTGCACAGATGAGCACTAGAACCAGAGTCAAGCACCCAACTGGATGCAGAAGAAACCGTAAGGTTAGACTCAATAACGAGCATACCTCCAGAAGGACCTTCCTTCTTGTTCTTTAGGGTGGCCAGGTAAGTAGGGCAGTTCCGCTTCCAATGGCCGTCGCTGTTGCAATGGAAACACTTTCCTTTGCCATCGACCTTCTTCTTCGGTTCTGCCTTCTTCTTCTTTGATCCTTCTACCTTTTGCTTTTTCACAGACTTCTTTTTCTTTCCATAAGACTTTCTTTTGGAAGAAGTCCGTTCCATAGCAAGAACTGAGCCTTTAGAACCTTTCATAGAAAGCTCAGCGGTAACCAGCATATTCATCAACTCGGCCAAGGAATTTCTGAAGTTTATGCATGTGGTAATTCATGATGAATTGCCCATATGCATCAGTCAAGGATTGCAGAATAATATCGTTCTGCAAGTCCAAGTCCAACTTCACACCGAGCTTCTCAAGCTCTTCCATGTCCTTGATCATTGTCAGACAGTGATCTTGGACTGACTGCCCATCACGCATCTTAGCCTTAAAAAGTCGTTTCGTGACTTGATATTTGGCTGCGCGACTCTGTTCACCAAACATCTCCTGCAGGTGAGCCAACATTTGGCGAGCAGTCCCGATATCTTCATGTTGGCGCTGGAGCTCATCAGACATCGAGCCCAACATGTAGTATCTGGCCTTATTGTCTTCGTCAATCCATTTTTCCAGAGACGCTCTCTGTTCAGTGGATGGACGAGCTGGTAAGGTGGGAGGGTCCTGGTCCAAAACATGTGTTAACTTCTCTGAACCCAAAACAATTTTGTAGTTCCTGAGCCAATCTTTATAATTGGGTCCAGTCAGTCTATGTGTGTCTAGGATACGTGCCAGTGGGTTGGACGCAGACATTTTCCTGTAGAGAGTCAAAGATTCTAGTTAGATACTGTAATTTTGACTTGACCAATTTGTTTAGGGATTTTATTTTTAAACAAATTAGCTCCCACTATTTTCTCGGATCCCTACACTCCCTCTGTAGAGATGCGAAAATCTCCGCGATTGATGATTTCTAGTGGGTGGTGCGGTCTCACCAACTGACTCATCACCTCACCTAACAGTTATTGGTGATGGGTTAGCCAATGAGTGAACAACTCTTGTTCAATGATTCTCTAATCATGGTGCACCCAAACTTGGTCTCTAATTCATGAATCTCACCGTATCCGGAATATTGATCCACTCCTTAGTTAAGTCAGACCCACCATTTGCATAGACTGGGTTCCTAATTGGGTCTCTCACCGTATCCGGAATATTGAGCCCAACTCATCCTCCAGCCCATAGCATCCAATGCCTAATAGACATGGTTGCGTCTTCCCGGTGCAACTGAGCCACTGTATCCAGCCGAGAACAATCAACCCCGGGAAGGGCCCGCACGTCTACAATGGTGGAAGACCTCGGACTTAATCTTTTCTTAGGGAGAATTGATTCAGGTCTCATTAAACTAGACTTGGCTTAGTCATAACAATTATGACTAACCTAGTGGCATGGGTCAGCTCGGATTATTGACCACCTCAGATCAGAACTGTGTCAACAGATATGGCCAGGTAAGTGAGACCGGTGGAAGGAATATGCCGTTAACTCGCACAAGAACGCATTCAGGTCGAGTAGCTTCCAATTAAAAACCAGTCGGTCGTCTGTGCCAAACTTACCTTAGACACCAAATTGTTGAGTCAGAACCAATTGGGTTAGCCTACAATCCAGACTCTAACCTCTGAGCCTAATTAGGTCTTGCTTGATCGTGACTCGATCTTGACCCAGACTTAATCCTATTAGGCTGGTCAATTTAAGCATTGTTGATCCCATCTAACCAACTCTTGATTCGGTTTGATCAACCGCTTAGACCTAATTGAGCTACCCAAGCCCGAACCCAGTATTATGAATATGTCTTAGATCTGAAATTCTCAATTTTAGACCTAATTAATATTCCATAAACTTAATTCTTAATTAAGTTGGGTTCATAAACAAAATATGCACAATAAATCCTAGGGTTTCAGGATCTAGGGTTTTGCAGAAAGTAAGTTTTGGGTTTCTGATTAAGGACGAACACGCAGCACCCCTACACGTCATAAGAACACCCCATCGAATGGGAAGAGAGGGCCTTTAAACCCTTCTTCGTTCTTATGACCGGACGGCCAAGAGGAACGCCTTAATCAGGAACATGTAAATCTACAAAACAGTTATAGATCTATATCATATATCTCATATACAAATTTAGATCTAATCAAGGCATATTTTGCATACATCTCATGTATCATAATCATGCATGTTTTCAGATCTAAATTATCACATAATAATCTAAAAAATTAGATTTAAATTGATCTAATCAAAATAAATTCTAATCTAGACAATTATGTAGAACTATTCTACAACTAGTCTAGTCATGCATCTATCATATCTCATATGATATTTAAAATTAAATAATTTTTATTTGCTGTTTATCAGATGTTATTATAACACTTATAATATCAGAAAATAGTAAATAAGAAGATCTAAAATATGATTTAATCATATTAAATCAAAGACATGCAAAACTATTCTATAGAACTATTCTATTCTAGAACTAGTCATGCATATCTTCATGTTCTTAGATCCAAATCATTTAATTTTAATTTTTCTGATTTCAGATCTGATCACATCTCATGTGACATCTGAAATCACATTATTTTTAATTAAAATAAAATTAAAATCAGATCTAAACAATTTTAGAACCATGGCTCTGATACCAGTTGAAGGGAAATCCTGATTTCCCGGTCCAGGTTCGTCCAGATCTGATTAGATCAAGAGATATATTTCAAAAATTTTCTCTTGATCTTAATCAGATCTTGATATGTTTCAGATCTGATTCTTATTATTTTAATAAATAAAATAAAATAAGATAAATTAAATCAAATTTAATTTACCTGATTTGGGTAATCCTATTACCCTGTAGATGATCCTGATTGCAGCGGAAGGTTCTGGATCTTAGCCACGCAAGCGCCTGGCCTCTACCGGTATCCACTCGGGTTGGATCTGGAGAACCTCTTCTTCTCTATCACACCTCCAAAAATCAGATCTGGATCTGATCTGGAGGATCTTCAAAACTCTTTTGAAGATCTGCAGTCGTCCTTTTGCAGCAGCGCAGCCTTCTTGCTTTTGATCGCCTTTCCTTGATCTGAATCGCACCAAACTAAGTCCAAAACACTTTTGGACGTGGAGAGCAAGGGGAGAAGAGAGTATGGCATGGAGAAGGAGGGGAGAGGCAGCCTTGGACGTGGGAAATCTCTTTCAATAAGACTTTGACTTGGAATTAGGGTTGGGCGCAGGGTCTTATTTATAGACCTCTTGTGATCCAACTCCTCTTCCTCTCAACCAATCACAACCCTTTGTGAAATCAGATCTAAATCTGATTGGTTGAAAAAGAGACCCCTGGATTCCTCCTTAGAGGGCGCCTAAGACCAGTCAAACTGGATTCTTAGTAGAACTCTAATTGGAATCCTAAAGGGAGGTGGAGTCCTTGTCCAACAAGGACTCCTAGGCGCCTCCTACTTGGGCTCACGCCACCCTTGGCGTGCGCCCTTCTCCTTGCCAGGTTCTGGCAGGGGGACAAGCCCCCACCAGCTCTCCAATAGGTGCATGACATGTGGTCAAAAGTCAAAGGGTCAATGGTCAACGTTTGACCAGTCAAAGGTAGACTTTTGACCAAAGTCAAAGAACAAGAAATGGCAGGTGACCAAAAATGGCAGGTAATGTCTTACAAATAAGACAACCTATTCTGACTTGGACAACCTCCAGTCAGACCATATGAAGGCCTCTGATTGAGCACAAACTCCTTTGGCTCAGTCAGGACAACTTATTTATGATAGTAAAAGAAGAACGTTAGGTTCAATCGAGTGCTAGCACGATTTCCTTGAACCTAATTGAATCTCATTCAGATCAATTGAACTAGATCAGTTCAATTGATGATCACCAGATTCAAACCCTTGTTTGTGTGACCCAGTTAGGTTCAGTTCTGTATGGTAATGGGATATGTCATGATCTCTATCATAGACATCATCGAAACTCCTTTCGATGGATCAGAACTCTTCTGATTCGAACAGCTAGAATGATCGATCATCTAAATCATTCTAATTGCTCCCAAAATCCACCAGTGACACCTAGCAGTATATGGTGGCAACCCATCAGAGCTGAATGCGAACCTCTTGGTGCAGCTACCTGTGTGATTCAGTTCTTCTATCTTGAGCCCCGATCAGATTAGGGTTAAGGTGAACTCGTCAAACCCTAGTCTCTGTCATATGATGTAATCATTCGATTCGAGTCCAATGTGAAAATCTAAATAGAAACTCTTTCTATTATTTCACTCTACCATGGCCATGGGATTTCTGGACTTGATTCTCATGATCATCATAGGGCTACTCCTCTACCACCGAGGTAGATAGATCCCATCTTGATGCAATCCAGTTCCTACAATGAACATGTCATAGCCAACATACACCTCAGGGTTCCATATGGCTAGGAGACCGAGTAATGGTGTAGTCAAACTATAACACCCTCAAGGTGAACTGCCGATGCATCTCAGGTCAAAGAACCAGACACACTACTGCAGCATCGAGTCAGTCATTGACGAGAAGGTAGACTCCCTAATGACTACTCGAGGTGGTCACGCTCAGTGCCCTCGTTCTCTAACGAGTACCTGTACTCTCGCTCCGGTGTCTCCACACCGTAGACTCAAGACTCATCTACTAAAGAGAAGCGATCGTACACCAACCTTCCGGATCAATCACCATCCTCGTGATGATCCTATGGTCGGGAGCTGTTTATGAGTTAATAATGATTATTCATGTCTTAAATTTTCAACTCTTGAAAATATGAATTATCATTACCATTAACTCAAAGGATGTATCACAGACACTAAATACACATGTGTGATAGAAAATAACCCATTTCATTAATTATAGTCAAAATTACAATTTTGCCCCTAGAAGTGTATTACAAGTGTCAGCCAATTCTGGCTTCTAGGGCACATATATCTAACAGTGGGGGGACTAGAGACTGCCGAAGAAAATCATTTGTAATTTTATTTCTTTCATAAAGAATGTTACAATGGTCCTTAAAGAAGGTAATCACATAGCCTTCTAGTGCTAAGCATGAAACAGAAATCAAATTCCTGCTAGCTGCAGGCACATAATAACAGTCTTTCAAAACTAAGTCTAAACCAGATGGTAATCGAAGAGGGTATGTTCCATGGCTACTGCAGCAACTCTTGCTCCATTACTGATGCGTAGGATCATGTCTCCATCCCTCAACCTCCTGCTATCCTCAAGACCCTGCATGGAAGTGCACAGATGAGCACTAGAACCAGAGTCAAGCACCCAACTAGATGCAGAAGAAATTGTAAGGTTAGACTCAATAACGAGCATACCTCCAGAAGGACCTTCCTTCTTGTTCTTCAGGGTGGCCAGGTAAGTAGGGCAGTTCCGCTTCCAAGTGGCCATCGCTGTTGCAATGGAAATACTTTCCTTTGACAGCGGCTTTCATCTTCGGTTCTGCCTTCTTCTTCTTTATTCCTTCCACCTTCTGCTTTTTCAGACTTCTTTTTCTTTCCATAAGACTTTCTTTTGGAAGAAGTCCATTCCATAGCAAGAACTGAGCCTTTAGAACCTTTCATAGAAAGCTCAGCGGTAACCAGCATATTCATTAATTCGGCCAAGGAATTTTGAAGTTTATGCATGTGGTAATTCATGATGAATTGCCCATATGCATCAGTCAAGGATTGCAGAATAATATCGTTCTGTAGGTCCAAGTCTAACTTCACACCAAGCTTCTCAAGCTCTTCCATATCCTTGATCATCATCAGACAGTGATCTTGGACTGACTGCCCATCACGCATCTTAGCCTTAAAAAGTTATTTCGTGACTTGATACTTGGCTACGTGACTTTGTTCACCAAATATCTCCTGTAGGTGAGCCAATATTTGGCAAGCAGTCTCGATATCTTCATGTTGGTGCTGGAGCTCATCAGACATTGAGCCTAACATGTAATATTATCTTCGTCTATCCATTTTTCTAGAGATGCTCTCTATTCAGTGGACGGACGGGCTGATAAGGTTGGGAGGGTCTTGGTCCAATACATGGGTTAACTTCTCAAAATTCAAAATGATTTTATAGTTCCTGAGCCAATCTTTATAATTGGGTCCGATCAGTCTATGTGTGTCCAGGATACGTGCTAATGGGTTGGACGCAGATATTTTCCTATAGAGAGTCAAAGATTCTAGTTAGATACTGTAATTATGACTTGACCAATTTGTTTAGAAATTTTATTTTTAAATAAATTAGCTTCCTACTATTTTCTTGGATCCCTACACTTCCTCTGTAGAGATGTGAAAATCTCCATGATTAATGATTTCTAGTGGGTGGTGCGGTCTCACCAACTGACTCATCACCTCACCTAACAGTTATTGGTGATGGGTTAGCCAATGAGTGAACAACTCTTGTTCAATGATTCTCTAATCATGGTGCACCCAAACTTGATCTCTAATTCATGAATCTCATCGTATCTAGAATATTGATCCACTCCTTAGTTAAGTCAGACCCACCATTTGCATAGATTGGATTCCTAATTGAGTCTCTCACCGTATCCAGAATATTGAGCCCAACTCATCCTCCAGCCCATAGCATCCAATGCCTAATAGACATGGTTGCATCTTCCTGATGCAACTGAGCCACTGTATCCAGTCAAGAACAATCAACCCTAGGAAGGGCCCGCACATCTACAATGGTGGAAGACCTCAGACTTAATCTTTTCTTAGGGAGAATTGATTCAGATCTCATTAAACTAGACTTGTCATAGTCATAACAATTATGACTAACCTAGTGGCATGGGTTAGCTCGGATTATTGACCACCTCAGATCAGAACTGTGTCAACAGATATGGCCAGGTAAGTGAGACCGGTGGAAGGAATATGCCATTAACTCATACAAGAATGCATTCAGGTCGAGTAGCTTTCAATTAAAAATCAGTCGGTCGTATGTGCCAAACTTACCTTAGACACCAAATTGTTGAGTCAGAACCAATTGGGTTAGCCTACAATCCAGACTCTAACCTCTGAGCCTAATTAGGTCTTGCTTGATCGTGACTCGATCTTGACCCAGACTTAATCCTATTAGGCTGGTCAATTTAAGCATTGTTGATCCCATCTAACCAACTCTTGATTCGGTTTGATCAACCGCTTAGACCTAATTGAGCTACCCAAGCCCGAACCCAGTATTATGAATATGTCTTAGATCTGAAATTCTCAATTTTAGACCTAATTAATATTCCATAATCTTAATTTTTAATTAAGTAGGGTTCATAAACAAAATATGCACAATAAATCCTAGGGTTTCAGGATCTAGGATTTTGCAGAAAGTAAGTTTTGGATTTTTGATTAAGGACGAACACACAGCACCCCTACACATCATAAGAATGTTCCATCGGATGGGAGGAGAGGGCCTTTAAATCCTTCTTCATTCTTATGATCGGACGGCCAAGAGGAACGCCTTAATCAGGAACATGCAATACTACAAAATAGTTTTAGATCTATATCATATATCTCATATACAAATTAGATCTAATCATGGCATATTTTGCATACATCTCATGTATCAAAATATGCATATTTTTAGATTTAAATTATCTCATAATAATCTAAAAAATTAGATTTAAATTGATCTAATCAAAATAAATTCTAATCTAGATAACTATGTAGAACTATTCTACAACTAGTCTAGACATGCATCAATCATATCTCATATGATGTTTAAAATTAAATAATTTTTATTTACTATTTTTTAGATGTTATTATAACCATTATAATATCAAAAAATAGTAAATAAATTGATCAAAAATATAATTTAATCAAATTAAATTAAAAATATTCAAGACTATTCTATAGAACTATTCTATTTTAGAACTAGTCATGCATATTTTCTAATCTTAGATCCAAATCATTTAATTTTATTTTTTTCTAATTTTAGATCTGATCACATCTCATGTGACATCTGAAATCACTTATTTTCTAATTAAAATAAATTTAAAAATAGATCTAAATACTTTTAGAACCTTGGCTCTGATACCAGTTGAAGGGAAATCCTGATTTCCCGGACCAGGTTCGTTCAGATCTGATCAGATCAAGAGATATATTTCAAAATTTTTTTTCTTTCATCTAGATCAGATCTTCAATATTTCAAATTTAATTCTTATTATTTTAATAATTAAAATAAAATTATCTAAATTAAATCAAATTTAATTTATCTTAAAGTGGGTAATCCTATTACGCGATGATGATCCTATGAGCAGCGGAAGGTTCTGGATCTAGCCATGCAAGTGCCTGACCTCTATCTATATCCACTCAAGCTGGATCTAGAGATCCACTTCTTCTCTATCACATCTCCAAAAATTAGATCTGGATCTGATCTAAGGATCTTCAAAATACCTTTCGAAGATCAGCAGTCGTCCTTTGCAGCAGTGCAGCCTTCTAGCTTTCAGTCGTCTTTCTCTCATCTAGATTACACCAACCAAGAATCCAAACCTCATTGGACATGGAGAGGAGAGGGAGAAGGTGCTTTGGTATGGAGGAGGAGAGGAGAAGCAGCCTTGGGGCATGGAGAATTATGATTTTCAATGTTTTTTTTTATCTAAATTTGAGTTGGGCGCAGGGTCTTATTTAAAGACTGTCTATGATCCAACTCCTCTTCTTCCCAACCAATCACAATCCTTTGTGAAATCAGATCTAAATTTGATTGGTAGGAATAGAGTCCCCTGGATTCCTCCTTAGATGGCGCCTAAGACCAGTCAAAGCTGGTTCTTAGAAGAACTCTAACCGAAATCCAAAAAGGAGATAAAGTCCCTGTCCAACAGGGACTCCTGGGCGCCTCCAGCATGGGCACACGCCAAGGGTGGCGTGCGCCCTCCTCCTTGCCAGGTTCTGGTAGGGGGACAAGCCCCCACTGGCCCTCCAATAGGTGCATGACACATGGACAAAAGTCAAAGTGTCAATGGTCAATATTTGACCAATCAAAGGTCAACTTTTGTCCAAAGTCAAAGGACGAGAAATGGCAGATGATCAAAAATGGTAGGTAATGTCTTACAAAATAAGACAACCTTTTCTGACTTGGACAAGCTCTAGTCAAACAAAGTGAAGGCCTCTAAATGAGCACAAACTTCTTTGGCTCAGTCAGGACAACTATTTATGATAGTAAAAGAAGAACGTTAGGTTCAATCGAGTGCTAGCACGATTTCCTTGAACCTAATTGAATCTCATTCAGATCAATTGAACTAGATCAGTTCAATTGATGATCACCAGATTCAAACCCTTGTTTGTGTGACCCAGTTAGGTTCAGTTCTGTATGGTAATGGGATATGTCATGATCTCTATCATCGACATCATCGAAACTCCTTTCGATGGATCAGAACTCTTCTGATTCAAACAGCTAGAATGATCGATCATCTAAATCATTCTAATTGCTCCCAAAATCCACCAGTGACACCTAGCAGTATATGGTGGCAACCCATCAGAGCTGAATGCGAACCTCTTGGTGTAGCTACCTGTGTGATTAAGTTCTTCTATCTTGAGCCCCGATCAGATTAGGGTTAAGGTGAACTCGTCAAACCCTAGTCTCTGTCATATGATGTAATCATTCGATTCAAGTCCAATGTGAAAATCTAAATAGAAACTCTTTCTATTATTTCACTCTGCCATGGCCATGGACTTCTGGACTTGATTCTCATGATCATCATAGGGCTGCTCCTCTACCACCGAGGTAGATAGATTCCATCTTGATGCTATCCAGTTCCTACAATGAACATGCTATAGCCAACATACACCTCAGGATTCCGAATGGCTAGGAGATCGAGTAATGGTGTAGTCAAACTATAACACCCTCAAGGTGAACTGACGATGCATCTCAGGTCAAAGAACTAGACATACTACTGCAGCATCAAGTCAGTCATTGATGAGAAGGTAGACTTCCTAATGACTACTCGAGGTGGTCACGCTCAGTGCCCTCGTTCTCTAACGAATACCTATATTCTCACTCTGGTGTCTCTACACCGTAGACTCAAGTCATCTACTAAAGAGAAGCGATTGTACACCAACCTTTCGGATCAATCACCATCCTCGTGATGATCCTATGGTCGGGAGCATTTTATGAGTTAATAATGATTATTCATGTCTTAAATTTTCAACTCTTGAAAATATGAATTATCATTACCATTAACTCAAAGGATGTGTCACAGACACTAAATACACATATGTGATAAAAAATAATCCATTTTATTGATATTAGTCAAAATTATAATTTTGCCCATAGAAGTGTATTATAATGTCAGCCAATTCTGGCTTCTAGGGCACATATATCTAACAACTAGGTCTTTCATAAAAGATGTACATAGAGGAAGTGTTAAAGAGGTTTAGCATGAAAAACTTCAAGAGGAGATTGGTATCCTTTAGACATGGCATTCATCTCTCCAAGAAAATATGTCCCAACACACCTAAGGAGATTGAACGTATGAGCAAGATTCCTTATGCTTCAGCAATAGAGAGCCTCATGTATGCCATGTTATATACATGACCTGATATATCCCATGCTGTGAGTATCACAAGTAGATATCAGTCGAATTTAGGTGAAGAACACTGGACTTCTATGAAATGTATCCTTAAGTACTTGAGAAGAACTAAGGATATATTGTTGATTTTTGGTAATGAAGAACTCCAAGTCTAGGGATATATAAACTCAGATTTTATGTCCGATATAGATGATCGAAAGTCGACATCTGGGAGTCTATTTGTGTGTAATGGTGGTGCTATCAATTGAAAGAGTTCTAAGCAGACAGTGATAGCAGATTCCACCATGGAAGCAGAATACATCGCTGCATCAGAAGCTAAGGAGGCATTCTAGTATAAAAAATTTACCGTAGAGATCGGAGTGATGCCATTAGATGCTATTCCTTTATACTGCGAAAACAATGGCACCATAGCCCTTGCTAAGAAGCCAAGATCTCATCAAAAATTCAAGCACATCGAGCGGCGATATCACCTCATCTGCGATTACCTCGAGAAAGGTTATGTCGAGGTCAAGAGAGTCAACTCCGCATATAATGTGGCAGACCTGCTCACAAAGCCATTGGGCCAGCAAAAGATCAAAACCCACCTTGAGAAGATGGGACTTAGATTTGTAGCCAATTGACTTTAGGTCAAGTGGAAGTTTGTTAGATATGTGTGCCTAGAAGTCAAAATTGGCTAACACTTGTAATACACATCTAAGGGCAAAATTATAATTTTGATTATAAATAATAAAATGGATTATTTTCTATCATAATGTGTATTTGAAAGTGTTTGTGATACATCCCTTGAGTTAATGGTAATGATAGTTCATATTTTCAAGAGCTAAAAATTTATGATAAATTTCTTTTATTAACTCATAAAATGCTTTCGATAGTAGGATCATCATGAGGATGGTGATTGATCTAGAAGGTGTACGATTGCTTTTTTAGGATAGATGAGTCTTGAGTCTATAGTGTAGAGATATCAGAGAGAGAGTATAGGTACTTATTAGAGAACGAGGGCACTAAGTATGACCATCTCTAGCAGTCATGAGGAAGTCTACCTTCTCGTCGATGATTGGTTCAAAGCTGTAGTGGTGTCTGGCTCTTTGACCTGAGTTGCATCGGCAGTTCACCTTGAGGGTGTTATAGCTTAACTACACCATAACTCGATCTCCTAGCCATTCAAAATCCTGAGGTGTATGTTGGCTATAGCATGTTCATATAGGAATTAGATTGTACCAATAGAGGATCTATCTACCTCGGTAGATGAGGAGTAGCAATATGATGATCATGACAATCAAGTCCATAAGCCCATGGCCATGATAGAGTGAAATAATAGAAAGAGTTTCTATTAGAGTTTTCACATTGGACTTGAATCGAATGATTAATTTGTATGATGGAAATTAAGGTTTGATGAGATCACCTTAATCCTAATCCAATCAGGGATCAAGATAGAGGAACTTAATCACACAAGTAACTATACTAAGAGGCTCATTTTTAGTTCTGATGGATTGCCACCATATGCTGCTAGGTGTCACTAGTGGATTTTGGGAGCAATTAGAATGATTTGGATGATCGATCATACTAGTTGTCTGAATCAAAAAAGTTCTGATCCATCGAAAGGTATTTTGATGATGTCGATGATAGAGATCATGATGTATCCCATTACCATATGAAACTGAACCTAACTGGGTCACAGAAATAAGGGTTTGGATCTGGATATCATCAATTGGACTAACCCAATTCAATTGATTTGAATAAGATTCAATTAGGTTCAAGAAAATCATGCTAGAACATGATTGAGCCTAATATTCTCCTTCAACAATCATTAAAGCTTATCTCGACTAAGCCAAATATATTTGGGCTCACTCAGAAACCTTTACTTGGTCTAACTGGAGTTTGTCCAGGTTAGAAAAGGATTGTCTTAATTTATGAGATAAATTTGAGATAATACCTGCCATTTTTCGTCACCTGCTAAATCTTATCTTCTGACTTTGGTCAAACATTGACTTTTGACACTTAGACATCTACCCATATGTCATGCACCCATAGGAGAGAACATGGAGGTTTGTCCCCCTACTAAAAAGTAGAAAGGGAGGGGGTGCATGCCTAGGGATGCGTGTGCCCCATGAGGATCATGCCTAGAGTCTCATATAGATGGGACTCCAGTTGCTTCATGGTTTCAACTTGGGTGGCGCCAAAGAGTCCTCTTTGACCAATCTTGGTGCCACCTAAGGAGGTTCATGAGGGACTCTAATCTGATTAGATCAGATGAAGTTATCCCACTAATCAGATTTAGATCTGATTGTATAAAGAGCCATGATTGATCGGGATGATGTGGCACTGCATGGCGCAGCAAGATCTATATAAATCCTGTCTGTGCCTAACATTGAGAGGTTCTACCCTTTGCCCATGCCACAAGGCTTCTGTCCCTCCTTCTCTATGCCACCTTTAGGTCCTCTCTCTCCTATCCATGTTCAAGACTTTTTGGGCTCGAGTTTGGTGCGATCCAAGCAAGAGAAAGGCGACAAGAAAGGATGAAGGCAGCATGGCTGCAAGAGACAATAGTTGATCTTCAAAAGGCATTTTGAAGACCTTCAAGATCAGTTATAGATCTGATTTTTAGAGTAGAGATTGAGAAGGAGAAGATCTCCAGATCCTACCCGAGTGGATACCGTCAGAGAATAGGCACTTGCATGGCTACATCCAGAACCTCAAGCAAACATCAAAATCATCAAAGGATAATTGGATTACCCATAATAAATATATAATTAAATTAGATTTAATTTAATTTAATTTATTTTATTTTATCATATTGATAAAATCAGATTTGAAGAGTCTCAGATCTAATTTGGATCTAAGAGAAAAAATTTTTTGAAATATCTCTCTTGATCCAATCAGATCTGAACGAACCTGATCCAAAAAATAGGATTTTCCTTTCACAGATACCTCTGGCCCCCATGACCATCTATCTTAGATTTTGGGGCTTGAGCACTTTGGAGGATCTGATGCAGGCCCAAACATATGCCGACCAGCTATTGGTCAGAGGTGAGCATCTCTTCACAGGCTACCAGTTTCGTTAGTTAGGAGGAGCATGAGGCGGCATTGGCATGGGTAGAACATGCTATGATGCGGGCAGATCGGGTTGAGGAGCGCACATCTCATCTAGAGGGCATTGTGAGAGATATGGTGTCGATGCTCAGTGCACATTTTGGAGGTGCCTTCATGGGCTTTGAGGATATGTTGGTGCATATTTCAGCTACAGCTCCTCTAGTTCCGACTCCAGCTCCAGCTTGTGCTCCGTCTCCTAGGGATGACGACGATGTAGATTTAGGAGATTTTTGATATATTATTTTTAAAAATATTATAATAAATTTTATTCGATAATAAAATTTTGCATTTTAAAAATATTTTTATATTTATAATTTTTTTTGTATTATATATCTCTGAATTTGTCAGGTAAAATATATAAAAAATTAAAAATTTTATATTTTTTTAATTGTTTAGAAGCTATGATAATAGTTTTATAATTACTATCGTAGACGTGCCAACTACTACTGTAGATAATGTGTCAACTACTGCATTAGATCTATGGCAGCGGTTACGTAACCGCTTCTATAGATAAGCCTATGGCAGCGGTTTCATAACTGCTGTCATAGACCGATCTATCATAATAGTTCTATAACCGCTACTATAGACAAGCTTATGGTAGCGGTTTGAAAATTGCTGTAATAGGCATCTATAGCAGTAGTTTCCATAACCGCAATAACAACCACTGTCATAGACCTACGACGACGGTTGCAGTAGAAGCGGTTAGCTAACAACTGCTATATCCTATAGCAATGGTTTTTAGGACTACAACAGCGATTTGTTAGCTACTATATCCTATAGCAGCAGTTTTTTGGGCTACAATAGTGGTTTCAAACTGCTGCCATAACCCATTTCTGTAGTAGTTATCTTACCACGATCTATCATGATGTAGATCTAAATAGTCACCAATCCTCCTAGACTGGTGTGTGGCCCATCATAACTATGGCTGGTTTGGCAGACAACCCAGCTACTGAGTTTATAATAAGTAAATAATAAAATTTAATTAATTAAAACATACATATAAGAGTTTTTACAGTTCTAGTGAAGAGTTTTGATATTGATTTCTTACCAGTCTATTGGCCACAACATGTATGCCGATCGAGCAGCTCGTATGCTTGATCGGATCCTACTAGGTGGCTCGATTCTATCGGGCCCTCTACCACCTACCAAAGTTCTTCTCGCTACTCCACTATGAAGGAACCAGATCAAGAATTTCACGGGTAGATCCTAAAACTTTTTTAAGATCATGCAGTAAAAGATTTAAATAAATTAAATATTTATTTAAATAAATATAAAAATATCATAGATCTAATATTTATTACATGATCAAGGCATGATATTAAATCAAAAATTAGAAACATAGAAAAGATTAACATGTTGATCTCATCAACATGCTACAATACTACATCTAATGTAGCTATAGAATAATATATTAGATTTGATACCTGAGCAAGTTAGACGTTCTAACTTGTTGAATCAGACTTGAGGATGAAGTCATGAGCCGCACATGCATTCGACCTCTAGTAGTCATCCACACGAGTCCACGAACATGATCTGAGATCCTAATGCAGGAAATCAGCACAGCATGCTAGTACAGTGTTGATCTCTCTTTGATGATTGATTCGATGCTTCCTTTTTCGAGACTTGGACTCCCCAAAATATCAAAAGGAGGAGAGATTTCAGATCTGAGACTCTCTCAAAAAAAATCTTAAAAGGAGGAGGAGAAGAGAAAATCAAAACCTCCGTAGAAGAAGACCCTCTTCTTCTTCTCTTTTCTCTCACCTAGACACCTACTTTGGTGTCTATGGAACCCCAATGCTCAAGGACCCTCTCCCTTTGATTTTTTTACACTCTAAAAATCTCCTTAAGATCTGTGTTCCACAAAAATTTCATGCCAAAATTCATCCAAAATATATAGAAAAAGAAGAGTCCTTATCTAGGTCAAATACTATACAAGGAAAGGTCAAACGGGGCAAGTCAAGGGGCGCCCAACTATTGGGTGCCCCCTCCAATATTTTTGGCATGCACCAGCAAGGAAGGGTGCACAAAAATGGGCCTTTCTCACATGGAATAAGAGAGAAAATAATAGGGATAGGGGGCGATACCTATTAGGAAGAGTTTAGGTTTCTTAGGATTCTATCTCATAGAATCCAAAATCAAAACAAACTCCTTTGACTTGGTCCTCCATCCAATTATCATATGAGAAAGAGAGAGAGAGAGAGAGGGGGCACGCATGAAGATCAAGGAGAAAGGGATTTGTTATACAAAATAAGAGAAGAATGGGCGTGAGGTGTGGGGCGTGGGATATAGGTGGCGTAAGTGTCACACTAGGACTCCTATTTTGACTTGGTCAAAAATTAGTTTCTCAAACCAAATTAAACCAGAAGTAAACCAACCCAATTAAATTAGATCCTATTTTAATTAAAAACTTAACTAAATTAGATTAAATTAAATTTAATTTTGATTCAATTTTTTAATCAAATTAGAAAATTTGGTTGATCTAAGTCCTAGGTGAACTAGGACTAGTTCTTCCATGCACTTGGCTTATCCAATAAGCTAATTGGACTTAATCCAATTAAGCCCAAACTAAATTTAATTAAACCATATTTAATTAGACTTAATCTCAACCCTCTGGCTTAATCAAATTAAGTCAATTAGCAATCCAATTGCTAATTGATCCTCCTGCAATGCTTGCATTAGGTTAAAAATTAATCATATTGATTGTTTAACCCATGAACGATTCTCAATCGTTGATCAACCATCCGATCAGATCATGAGCTCTAATATATTTGACCTCATAGGTCCAAACCTAAGCTGGTAGCATAGAAATAGATTCTTGTACCAATCAAAGTAACCATCTAACAATGGTACCTGATGATCGGATAGGTCGAATGTATAGAATAATATCCTTAGAATCCATGTAGATATAGTTTCCATATAATTCATCCCCTTCACCAAAATGCTCATAGGACACCTCAAAGTTTAACTATCAACTCTGATCAAGTTGTCCATATTATATTTCAAAATATCAAATCCATCTAATGGATTACCCTGGCTAAGATTTTGCTATATTGAAATATTATGATACGTTCTTCTCTAACTCTAGGAGTGGTCAATTCCATCTTGATCACACACTGACTTCACAAGTACTTGACTGTTTTCAAAAGCCTTCAATTACTGAATTAGAAATTCAATTAGTTTAGTCCCAAAGCACAGTGCACTTTTTGACTACTACTTTAATTCATTTTTTCCTTGATTCTGATTGAGCCAATCCCTTAGCGGTCCTGCCACCATGCCGCAAAACAGGAGCTCGTGTGGAACCTTGGATTTCTGGCATAACAGCGGTGGAATGTAACAAAATATTATGGCCGCGTAACATAGGGGCCTATGCTATGGCGAATTCAACCAAAATATCGACACCCGAAGGGCCCGCCAAATGACGGTTAGAGCGTTAAGCGCGGTCTCTCTCGATAAGGAAGTTGTGTCCATGCTAATTCCTCCATTTAAGACCTCCTCGCCACCGACAAACCCATTGCTGGCTACAATACAAATACTACCACACCGGCTTTTTTTTTATCGAAGAAGTGAAAGAGAGGGAAAATTCTTCTTCTAAAAAAAAAGCTTCATAGGATCTTTTTGTCCAGGTGTAGATAGTCCGCATCTTCACAGACATGTCTATTTCACCGAGCCTCTCTCCGAGACAGTGCCTAGATTGTTATGCCTTTCGTGCGGGTTGGAACTTACCCAATAAGGAATTTTGCTACCTTAGGATCATTATAGTTACGACCGCCATTCATCGGGGCTTCGATCGTCGGCTCCCCTATCATCAGGTCACCAACTTCCTTGAGTTGCTTGCAAGTCGCTGAGATAATCTCAGATCTAAGGGACACTTATACTTATATCCCATCAGAGACATTTTTGTCAGTAGAATACTCAAGAATAGGTCACGTTCAATGATGATATACCCATACATCTCACTTGTATGCCATACCAGTATCTCCACATTCTTTGGTTAAGAGAACAACCAATCCATATGGCATATAGCGATCTATGCTCGATAGATGCCATTGATAAGTACCATAAATTCACCAATAAAAGTATTAATTTTTTAATTAATTTATATTAATTTTTAAAGTTAATAATTAATTTATATATAATTTTTAAGAAATTCATATTTTTATTAACTAAAAAATTAATTAAAAAATAATAAAAATTAAAAAATAAAATTTTATAATCAATAGAAAGAGCTCATTTTTTTTGATCACAATGAAATAAGTTTAAAGTAAAATAAAGCTAAAACGAAGAAGATATGAATTTCTAAAGAAATAAAATAAATAAAATTTAAATAAAAAAAGAAAATGGCTCAGCTGGCTCCGCAAGCCAAGCCACCAAGCTTAGCTAAGCCATCAAAGCCGATTTAGCCATTGAAGCCATCAGTCGGTCCACGACCCAAGCGTGGACCGCCAGCTCAGTAAAAACTGACGAATTAAAGAGCGACATGTGGCGGACCTAGACCCTTAAAGGGTCCACAGAAATTTATCACGGCTCATAGGGCAATCTGGTCTTTTCACTCGACAATAGAGGCATTGATTGCTGTGGTGTACATTGCAGTCGGTCCATGCGGTCCATGAGAACAGTAATTATGCGATCGGATGGCTGTGGTTGATTGCGGTCAAGATCGAACGACTGTGATTCTTTTCGGATTTGATTCAGCTTCAGACTTCGTGCGGATCACCATCTAATGATAGCGCTCGATCCAGGAGATTACCCGACGGTCCAAAAGACTCCCGACAATGATAAGGACTCCCGACACATGATTTGCGGCTAGATTTCCTCCATCAACGCGTGATCGGATGGTTAGAATTTAATCCAACCTGATCTGGGTTGATAAGCATCCGATTTTGATGATTTTTGGACCGTTGGATTCCTATTGAATAGCTAGATTTCATCAGACTTACCAGAGTCATATCAGAGCTATATTGATTCAAATTTTATTCAGATTTCTTTATATTTTGATGATTACAAAGGCTATTAGTCCTACATTGCCTTCAGAAATAAATATCCAACCCTCCTAGCTCTATAAAAAGGATCCTAAGCCTCTAAGAATAGACAGATCGGGTGGAAGGGAAGCTAAGGTATAGGGTGGAAGCCAAGCTCTGGGTTAAAGATTGCTTCAAAGCTACAGCTGAGAAGAAGAGCCAGTCTTCTATGCCATCTCCATGCCTATGGTGATCTGCGATCTCCTTCTAGCTTTCTCTTTTATTTTCTTTAATTTCTTATATTAAAATTCTAAATTTTCTTTAATTTATTATATTTAAATTTTGCATCTAAGTTTTAAATTTAATAAAAAAAGTTTTATTATTATTTTTAATTCTAGCTCTTTAAATTAATTATTCTTCACTGCTTTTTAATTTTATTGCAAGCAGTTGCTAAGATCTAAATAGTAGATCTTAGAACCAAATTTATTTTTGTATAATTTAAATTCTACTTTTATTTATAAATCTATTTTTCAACTTTAATTTTCAAAAATCCTTCCTTTTTTTTTAAAAAAATAATAATAAAAATTAAAAAAATTAAAGATTTTAGAAATAAATCATTACCTCTCTATGGATTCGACCCGACTCACTACTCTCTTCGTAATTTTTAATTAATTTAAAAAATAAAGAGTCAGATTTAAACTGATAAATACGGTGTCTTAACGACGACATCGTGTGCCTATCAAGTTTTTGTCGTCGTTGCTGGGGAGGCATAAAAATTAAAATTTTCTCATTCCTTTGATTTCTTTTACTACCTACTAATTATTTTTTTTTCTTATTTATTTTGTAGAAAAAAATAGAAAAGAACAAGAAAGATTAGGGCATAAACAAAACTCTCAATCCTATTTGGTGAGATCATTCCTAAACCCTAAATCTCTTTCCTTATTTTTAATATTTACTTTATTTTTAAATTAAGATCTCTTTCCTGAGATATTCCTTCCTAAATCTCTTTCCTTATTTTTAATATTTACTTTATTTTTAAATTAATTAAAAATTACCTACTTAAACCAAATTAAAAATCTCATCACAAGATTAGAAACCCTAATTGTTTAAAGCATCCATCATATTAGTTTTATTTTTATTTTTATTTATTTATTTATTTTTTTTGGTGATTACTGGAGGCAAGGTAAGCCTTTTAGAATTTAATTAGTTGCATGCATCTAGTTTAAATTGCATAGAACTCTTTGATTGGAATTTATTTTTTTTTTTTGCATATTCATATTAAACCAAATTAAGGGCACAACCCATTAAACAAGATAAGATAGGGATTTGATCACCCTTCCTTGGCCCACAAACAACCAACCAGCATCCTGCATTAACCCAAACCTTAACTCTTAAAATCAATTAGACATTAACCCTTAAGGATATTCGAGCTATAGGATCGAGCTCAATAGGACAAGAAAATCTAAGAGTTGAACCAAGTTAGGGTTAATCAATTTGACTGGTGTCTAGAAAAGTGATTCAGGGATGACTGGAGCCCGAAGGAAGGTGGTTACTTAATTGGTTCCGTTCGCTTACCTGGCCAAGCACAATTGGTATCTAAGGCAAGCAACGGGGGGACTCCCACCGACCTTACACTTACCTGATCAGTTGATTGGCTAATCCTCTACTTGGAGGGCTCGAAGGTGATCTTGGCAGTTAGGAGCTGTCTAGATCTAGGATAACCCTTAGTCAGGATTGATTGCCTAACTTGTTTGCTAAATAACATCAAACATAAACCACAAATTAACTCTTCTCTCTATCATCTCCAGATTTAAGACTCCTTAGGATTTTTTTTTAGAACCCTCTTCTTTCTTTCTCTCTTCTTTTCTTAAAAAAATAAAAAAAATTAAAAAAAATAAATAATAATAAAAATATATATATATCTTGAACCATATATCAGATTGCACTAGTACATGCACGGTAGAAGATCGCTTTTACCTGACCTAGTTAAACCAAGATCCTGAAATTGAAAGACTAATTCATTTAAGACCAGATAATCAAATGGCTGAAAATCGTGAAGAACCACCTAGGCAGATGAAGGAATACTTTATTCCTTCCACCTACAACCCATCGACTTGCATCCACATACCTGATATCCCTGCTAGCCACTATGAGATCAAAGTCGACCACAATCCAGATGCTCCCATCTTTTTATGGGAACGCCAATGAAGACCCTTACAAACATCTGGATGAATTCTTAGAAATCTGCTCTACTATAAAAATTCAGAATTTTTCTGATGATGCCCTTAGACTGACCTTGTTCCCTTTCTCATTAAAAGATAAAGCCAAGTACTGGCTTGGCACATTAGGAAGAACAATTCAAACATGGGCAGAGATGCAACATGAATTCCTTAAGAAATTTTATCCCATAGGATGAACCAATACTATGAGGCGAGCCATCACAGGATTTGCTCAGCTTCTAGGGAACAAATTCATGAATCATGGGAAAGACTTAAGGAACTTCTTAGAAAATGCCCACACCATGGTCTATCTAAGTGGCAAATTGTACAAGCTTTCTATGAAGGTTTAGGAGATCAATATAAGCAGATGGTTGATGCATCCTATGGAGGTGCATTCATGAGCAAAAGTGAGGATGAAGCTTATACCTTATTTGAAACCTTAAGTGAAAACTCTATTAACCATGCTTCATTATCCTCTTATGAAAGATCAATTTCTCAACAAAAACGGACAGGAATTTATGAGATCAAAACTCCAGAACTTAATTCTAAGACAGACTTGAACATAATAGCACAAAAATTAGATAAAGTCGATCTTATTGCCCAGAAATTAGATCAATTCCTAAATCTAGGTCAACAATCTCCTGCACAATACACACCAGCTTCTAATTATCAGGAGATTTGCTCTATTTGTGCTAGTCCAACACATCATGTAAGCGAATGTCCCATGGCTGCACAATTACCACCTCTTATCCAAGAACAAGTCCAAGCTGCTCAAGGTTACTACTCCAAACCACTTAATGACCCATATTCAAATTCATATAATCCTGGTTGGAGAAACCATCCTAATTTCTCTTGGAAACCACAACAGACTCAGGCTCAGACTAAATCCCACCAGTTCAAAATTATCAAAATAGGCCCTCAGTACCAGAACTATGCCTATAATAAGGGACAACCTAGTCAGTCTTCTCAACCACTGCATTATAATCAGCCCTCATACCCACCTCCTCCATCAAACAGACCAATCTAGCCGATGATAAATTCAATCAACTTCAACAATTGATTTAAGCCAACAATAATTAATTCTAAGCCAACAACAATCAATTGCTAGGCTAGAAGCTCAAATAGGATAATTAGCTGAGTCTAGCATGAGGAGAGAACCAGGTCAATTACCAAGCCAACCAATTGCAAATCCTAAAAATAATCCATCCAATGTCTATCAACCACCTAGATTTACTCATCCATCTAACATTCCACCTAAGAACCCCCAATTAGAAAATGCCAAAGCAATATCTGAACTTAAGAATCAATTAGAAAATCTGAACTTAGAAGTGGTAGGATTCTTAAGGATCCATAGGCCAAGATCTGATGTTAGCCAAGATGAGAAAAATTTGAAGAAAGAGGATAATCATATAGAAGAACCTGAGCTTAGAACTGGTACTGACACTGATAAGATGGATAAAGGAAAGAAGAGAATAGATGAATTAGCCGAGACATATAAACCCAAAGCCCCATTCCCTTCGGCCTTAGAAGCAGGCTCTTCTCGTAAAAAGCAAGAAGCATGCAACAAGGAGCTAATGGAACTATTTAAACAAGTTCATATTAATTTACCCTCCTCGATGCAATTCAGCATGTCCCTGAGCCTATGCTAATTTTCTAAAATAACTTTGCACCCAAAAGCATGAGCCACGGACCACCAAAAGAGTTATGCTATCCAAGGATGTAAGTGCGGTCCTGTTAAATCCAATACCTCAAAAGATGAAAGATCCTAGTGCACCCTTAATTTCATGTGTTATAGGAGGGCATAACCTTTAACCGAGCATTACTAGACTTAGGAGCTAGTGTGAACCTACTTCCAACCTTCGGTTTATGAAAAATTTGGAATTGGAGAATTAAAACCCACATCAATTATTTTGTAATTAGCTAATAGATCTATAAAAACACCATGTGGTTTGATTGAGGATGTTCTAGTTAGAGTAGATAAATGTTATTTTCCTATAGACTTTCTCATACTTGACATGGAACCATCCCAAGAGCTGAACCAAAATCCCATAATTTTAGGACGTCCATTCTTAGCAACTACCAATGCCAATATCAACTGTAAAATAGGAGCTATGGACATTTCTTTTAGGAATCAAAAAGTAAGAATTAATATTTTTAATACCCCAAAGTACACTCCAAGAGGAGGAAGACTGCTTTGTAATCAATCAGATAGATGAAATAGTTGAATCTAATTCTTCCTTAGATTTACTGCAAGATGATGAATCCACTGAAGAAACTCAAACCCAAGAAGTAAATGCCCTGCTTAATTCACCACAACCATCACATTCATTACCTTGGTTAGTGAAAATTGAGCCCTTATCCGAGCGAAAAATTGAACCATTACGTCCTTCAATTCAGGCCCCACCACAACTTGAACTAAAATCTTTACCTGAATCACTTAAGTATGTATTTTTAGGATCAAAGAAAACCCTACCAGTAATAATTGCTTCTAACTTAACTACTGAACAGGAAAACCAATTGGTAAATATTCTGAAAACATATAAGGAGGCCATAGGTTGGACCATCATCTGATTTAAAAGGAATTAGTCCATCAATATGCATGCACCATATTTATACAGAAGATAATGCCAAACCAACTCGAGAGATGCAAAGATGGCTTAACCCTAACATGCAAGAAGTAGTCAAGAAAGAGGTAATTAAATGGTTAGATGCTGGAATTATTTATCCTATCTCTGACAGCCACTGGGTGAGTCCTACACAAGTTGTTCCAAAAAAATCTGGACTTACGGTTGTCCGCACTGAACATGGAAACTTAGTACCAACACGACTTTCCACTAGGTGGCGTGTCTGTATAGATTATAGAAAACTCAATACAACCACCCGAAAAGATCACTTTTCCCTTACCCTTTATCGATCAAATCCTAGAAAGACTAGCAGGCCAACAATACTTTTGCTTTTTTAGATGGATACTCAGGATACAATCAGGTAGCAATCTATCCAGGAGATCAGGAAAAGACCACCTTTACATGTCCCTATGGAACCTTTGCTTTCCGTAGAATGCCATTCGGATTATGTAATGCACCTGCGACTTTTCAAAGGTGCATGATGTCAATATTTTCAGAACATGATAGGAGATTTCTTAGAAATATTCATGGATGACTTTTCAGTCTTTGGAGAATCTTTTGAGAGTTGCCTCAACAATTTGAAAAAAAAATATTAAAATGATGTATTGAGGCTAATCTAGTGTTAAGCTGGGAAAAGAGCCACTTCATGGTTCAAGAAGGGATCATTTTTAGGACATATAGTATCTAAGAAAGGGATTGAGGTAGATAAAGCTAAAGTTGAACTAATTTCTAAACTTCCTCCTCCCACTTCTGTCAAACAAATTCGATCTTTTCTTGGTCATGTAGGATTCTATCGTCGCTTCATCAAAGAGTTCTCTAAAATTTCTCGTCCTTTGTGTAATCTGCTCGCTAAGGATGTTTCTTTTAACTTTGATGAAAATTGTCTTAAAGCTTATGAAATCTTAAGAGAAGCTGTGACCAAAGCTCCAATCATACAACCTCCTAACTGGTCACTACCTTTTGAAATTATGTGCGATGCCTCAGACTTTGCCATAGGAGCTGTCCTGGGCCAAAGGGTAAACAAATATCCTATAGTGATCTATTATGCCAGTAGAACTCTGAATGAAGCACAAATGAATTATACCACCACTGAAAAAGAGTTGCTAGCCATTGTGTTTGCCCTAGAAAAGTTTAGATCATATCTATTAGGATCAAAAATCATAATTTACTCGGATCATTCAGCCTTGAGATACCTGCTCTCAAAGAAAGATGCTAAACCACGATTAATTAGATGGATCTTACTGCTACAAGAATTTGATATTGAAATTTGAGATAAGAAGGGATCTAAAAATATTGTAGCAGACCATCTATCTAGGATCCTAGTTAAAGATAGTGAACCTATATCAATCAGAGAATCTTTTTCAGATGAACAATTGTTAACAGTTTCACATACAAAGGACTCCTTGGTTTGCAAGATATTGTCAATTACTTAGTCATAGGATAAATTCCTGATGGCTGGTCTAAGAATGAAAAGGATCGATTCTTTGCTCAAATCAAATATTATTTTTGGGAAGATCCTGAGCTTTTTAGAATTTGTGCTGATCAAATCATTCGTAGATGTGTTTTCTGAATCTGAACAATTGGAGTATCTTACAATTTTGTCATACCCTTGCTTGTGGAGGACATTTTTCTGGATGAAAAACTGTGGCCAAAGTATTGCAGAGTGGATTTTTATTGGCCAACATTATTTAAGGATGCCCATACTTTTAGTCAGGAGTGTTTTAAGTGTCAAGCCTTAGGGAATATTTCAAAGAAAGACATGATGCCTTTGAACCCCATCTTAGTAGTAGAAATTTTTGATGTATGGGGAATTGATTTTATGGGACCTTTTCCACCTTCCAATGGATTTGAATACATTTTGGTAGCTGTCGATTATGTTTCTAAATGGATTGAAGCAATAGCAACACGAACCAATGATCATAAAGTAGTCTTAAAATTTATTCAGAAGAATATCTTTTCTAGGTTTGGATTTCCACGTGCTATCATTAGTGACGGAGGTACCCATTTTACAAATCATCAATTTCGAACTTTATTATGAAAATATGGGGTGACACATAAGATAGCTACACCATACCATCCGCAAACAAGTGGCCAGGTAGAAGTATCTAATAGGGAAATTAAGAATATCTTACAAAAGACTATTAGGCCTGATCGAAAAGATTGGTCAGATCGATTAGATGATGCATTATGGGCCTATAGGACAGCTTATAAAACCCCTATTGGAATGTCTCCCTATAGATTAATCTATGGAAAAGCATGTCACCTTCCGGTAGAACTTGAACATAAAGCATATTGGGCAATAAAATAATTAAATTTTAATTTAAACAAAGCTGGTTCCAATCGGATGTTACAATTGAGTGAATTAGAAGAATTAAGGCAAGAAGCTTATGAAAATTCAAAAATCTATAAGGAGAAAATGAAAGCCTTCCATGATAAACATATTTCAAGAAAAACCTTTGAACCAAATCAACAAGTCTGGTTATTTAACTCAAGGCTTCGATTATTTTCTGAAAAATTAAAATCCAGATGGGATGGACCTTACATAGTTAATCATGTATTCCCACATGGTGCAATCAAACTCTATGATCCCAGGACTAAAAATTTTTTAAGGTAAATGGCCAAAGGCTTAAACCATATATCGAAGGGATATCATTAAATTGAAATATTGATCAAGCATAATTAATAGAACCACAATGAATTAAATTGCATTTTGTCTGACTGAAGATAATAAACTTAGCGCTTATTAGGAGGCAACCCAATACTTTTTGAATCTAATTTATTTTCTATTTTAGGCTAAGCTGGAGAACCAAAAAGCTAGAGAAGGATCATAAGCTTCAAGATCCATGGTAAATAAATAAACATAATTTACACCCTTTTATTTATTTTTCCTCTCCATTGAGGACAATGTCAATTCAGTTAGGGATAAAATAAATAAATAAATAAATAAAAATAAAAATAATAAAAAATAAAATAAAAAATAAAATATTTATATAATATAAAAAAAATAAAAAAAATAAATAATATATATAATAATAATAAAATTATTTTGAAAATTTTTGGATAAACCATATTTCAAGAAAGAGAATCTTAAGCAAAATAAACTAGAAAAAGTAATAAAGTTAGAAAGTATTAACTAATAATGGTAGCGAGTTAAGAAGTAGATTACTTAGTCAGATCATTAGCAGCCTACTTAGGTCATTTAAAGGCTAACAGCACTTCTAATTGCACATGCACACTAATGAAGCACAGTAGGTGTTGATTATAAGGCTAAATTGAGGATTCAATTATCACTAAAAATTGATGGTTTATATATACTTCAATTAAAGAAACTTGAATTTAAGAAAAGAGCTACCTGCTTAAAGAAAAAAAAAAAAGAGTGCAAAACATAGAGTATATGTGGATTGCCCTAAACTAGAACTCTACACCTTAAATGTAGAAGTTCACATCAAATGGTGAAGGGAAGGCCAGGATGCTCAACAAAATTTTCAAAAAAAAAAAAAAAAAAAGGTAGTGTGAAAGCTACCTTAATTCATGCAATTAACTTGTGAGTATATAAAAAAACTAACCAAAATAGGTGATAAAAAGAAGATTCGTTTGTTCTTTCAATCAACACCCAAATGCTAAGTTAGTATTCACGAAACAAAGTGCTCAAAATTTTTAGATAAACTCTAAGAAAGTTTCTGATTAATCTACCATAAAATTTACTTCTAAAACTCAATACTTAGTAATACTGTCTAAACTTTTGATCATAAATCATAGATTTATTCTTGTGAAGGAGGATCTCAACAAAATATGGTAATTGATCTAAATTAAATTCTTTTTTTACTCGAGGATAAGCAAAGCTTAAGTTGGGGGGTGTGATAAGTACCATAAATTTATCAATAAAAGTATTAATTTTTTAATTAATTTATATTAATTTTTAAAATTAATAATCAATTTATATATAATTTTTGAGAAATTCATATTTTTAATAATTAAAAAATTAGTTAAAAAATAATAAAAATTAAAAAATAAAATTTTATAATCAATGGAAAGAGCTCATTTTTTTTATCATAATGAAATAAGTTTGAAGTAAAACGGAGCTAAAACGAAGAAGATATGAATTTCTAAAGAAATAAAATAAATAAAATTTAAATAAAAAAAGAAAATGGCTCAGCCAGCTCTGCAAGCCAAGCCATCAAAGTCGACTTAGCCGTTGAAGCCATCAGCCAGTCCATGACCCAGGAATGACCGCCAACTCAACAGAAATTGATGAATCAAAGAGCGACATGTGGCGGACCTGGATCCTTAAAGGGTCCATAGAAATTTATCGCAGCTCATAGGGCAATCTGATCTATTCACTCGACAACAAAGGTGCTGATTGGCTATGGTGTGCAATGCAGTCAGTCCATGCGGTCCATGGGAATAGTAATTGTGCGATCGGATGGCCACGGATGATTGCGGTCAAGATCGGACGGCTGTGGTTATTTTCGGATTTGATTCAGCTTCAGACTTCATGTGGATCGCCATCCAGTGGTAGCACTCAATCCAGGGGATGATTCGATGGTCCAGACCACTCTCCATGATGATCAGGACTCCCAACGCATGATTTGCAGCCAGATTTCCTCCATCAATACACGATCGGACGGTCAGAATTTAATCCAACCTGATCTGGGCTGATACGCATCTGATTTTGATGATTTTTGGACTGTTGGATTTTTATTGAATGGCTAGATTTCACCAGACTTACTAAAGTCATATCAGAGCTATTTTGATTCAAATTTTATTCGGATTTCTTTGTATTTTGATGATTACAAAGGCTATTAGTCCCATATTGCCTTTAGAAATAAATATCCAACCCTCTTAGCTCTATAAAAAGGATCCTATGCCTCTAAGAATAGATAGATTGGGTGGAAGGGAAGCTAAGGTACAGGATGGAAGCCAAGCTCTAGGTTAAAGATTGCTTCAAAGCTATAGCTGAGAAGAAGAGCCAGTCTTCTATGCCATCTCCACACCTACGTTGATCTGCGATCTCTTTCTAGTTTTCTCTTTTTTTTTCTTTAATTTCTTTTATTAAAATTTTGAATTTTTTTAATTTCTTATATTTAAATTCTATATCTAAGTTATAAATTTAATAAAGAAAGTTTTATTATTCTTTTCAATTCTAGCTCTTTAAATTAATTATTTTTCATTACATTTTAATTTTATTGTAGGTAATTGCTAAGATCTAAATAGTAGATCTTAGTACCAAATTTATTTTTGCATAATTTAAATTTTATTTTTATTTATAAATCTATTTTCCAACTTTAATTTTCAAAAATCCTTTCTTTTTTTAAAAGAAAAAATAATAATAAAAATTAAAAGAACCAAAGATTTTAGAAATAAATCATTGTCTCTCTGTGGATTCGACCCAACCCACTACTCTCTTCGTAATTTTTAATTAATTTAAAAAGTAAAGAGTCGGATTTAAATTAATAAATATGGTGTCTTAACGATGACATCACGTGCCTATCAATCATCATCCTAATTAATAGTCTATCATTTGGTCGTAAATAAATTTATAGACTAATTAATAAATTCTCTCTTTATCGAAGCTAAATAGTCCTAAGAACTTCATCATAATAATAGAATTCGTTAGAAGATGAATACTTTATGAAGAAAAATATCAAAAATTTATTTTATTTATTAATGAATTAATTACAGATATAACGTAGCTCAACCGTCAATAGGCTGATAATTGGCTTTGAGACATATTTTTCAATAACTTCCACTTATCCTAAAGGCACTCGGCATAATATCTAATACCCATTTTTGACTTATGGTTTTTGAACTCCTTTATCGCCAGGGCTTTACTGAAGGGGTCGATCAGGTTCTCTTTTTCATCGATCTTCTGAAGGTCGATGTCATCTCTATCCACGATTTTTCAGGCCAGATGAAAGCAGTGTAGAATATGCTTTGTTCGCTGATGTTTCTTCGATTCTTTCACCTAAGCAATGGCACCAATGCTGTCATAGTAGAGCAGGACCGGACCATCAAGGGAGTGTTCTACTCCGAGCTTGGTGATAAATTTTCTTAGTCACCAGCTTTCTTTATGGCATCTGATGCTGCCATGTACTTTGCTTCGCAAATAGAGTTTGCCATGGTATACTACTTAAAACTCTTCCAGTAGATAGCTCCATCATTTAGAGTAAAGATATATCCCAATATGCTTCTGCTATCATCATGGTCAGATTGAAAACTAGAGTCTATAAATCCCATAAATTTTAGATCTGACTCCCCATAAATCAACCATTGATCTTTAGTATTTCTTAAATACTTAAAGATGGTTTTAACCACTCTCTAGTGGTTTTCTCTAAGATTAGACTGGTATCTACTCACTACTCCTAGTGAGTGTGCCATGTCTGGTCTCATACATGTTATGGCATACATGATAGATCCCACTGCTGAAGTATATGGGACTTTACTCATATGCTCTCTCTCTTCAGGAGTTGTCGGACAATCCTTCTTAGAGAGAGAAATTTCATGGCCTATCGAGAGATAGCTCTTTTTGAAATTCTCCATGTTTAACCTCTTCAATATAGTATCTATGTATGTGGACTGGGATAACCCAAGCATCCTTTTAGATCTATTCCTATAAATCTTCATTCCTAGGATTTAGGTGTTAGATAAATGTGCCTTAGAAGCTAGAATTAGCTAACACTTGTAATACACTTCTAGGGCCAAAATTATAATTTTGACTAAAATCAATAAAATGGGTTATTTTCTATCACATATGTGTATTTAGTGTCTGTGATACATCCTTTGAGTTAATGGTAATGATAATTCATATTTTCAAGAGTTGAAAATTTAAGACATGAATAATCATTATTAACTCATAAAATGCTCCCGACCATAGATCATCATGAGGATGGTGATTGATCCAGAAGGTTGGTGTACAATCGCTTCTCTTTAGTAGATGAGTCTTGAGTCTACGGTGTGGAGATATCGGAGCGAGAGTACAGGTACTCGTTAGAGAATGAGGGCACTGAGCGTGACCACCTCGAGTAGTCATTAGGAAGTCTACCTTCTCGTCAATGACTGACTCGATGCTGTAATGGTGTATCTGGTTCTTTGACCTGAGATGCATCGGTAGTTCACCTTGAGGGTGTTATAGTTTGACTACACCATAACTCGATCTCCTAGCCATACAGAACCCTGAGGTGTATGTTGGCTATAGCATGTTCATTGTAGGAACTGGATTCGCATCAAGATGGAATCTATCTACCTCGGTGGTAGAGGAGCAGCCCTATGATGATCATGAGAATCAAGTCCAGAAGCCCATGGCCATGGCAGAGTGAAATAATAGAAAGAGTTTCTATTTAGATTTTCACATCGAACTTGAATCGAATGATTACATCATATGATAGAGACTAGGGTTTGACGAGTTCACCTTAACCCTAATCTGATCGGGGCTCAAGATAGAAGAACTTAATCACACAGGTAGCTGCACCAAGAGGTTCACATTCAGCTCTGATGGGTTGCCACCATATACTGCTAGGTGTCACTGGTGGATTTTGGGAGCAATTAGAATGATTTAGATGATCGATCATTCTAGCTGTTCGAATCAGAAGAGTTCTGATCCATCGAAAGGAGTTTCGATGATGTCGATGATAGAGATCATGACATATCCCATTACCATACAGAACTGAACCTAACTGGGTCACACAAATAAGGGTTTGAATCTGGTGATCATCAATTGAACTAATCCAGTTCAATTGATCTGAATGAGATTCAATTAGGTTCAAGAAAATCATGCTAGCACTCGATTGAACCTAACGTTCTTCTTTTACTATCATAAATAGTTGTCCTGACTGAGCCAAAGGAGTTTGTGCTTGATCAGAGGCCTTCACTTTGTCTGACTGGAGCTTGTCCAAGGTCAGAAAAGGATTGTCTTATTTTGTAAGACAATACCTGCCATTTTTGGTCACCTGCCATTTCTCGTTCTTTGACTTTGGTCAAAAGTTGACCTTTGACTGGTCAAATGTTGACCATTGATACTTTGACTTCTGTCCACGTGTCATGCACCTATTGGAGAGCTGGTGGGGGCTTGTCCTCCTACTAGAACCTGGCAAGGAGGAGGGCGCACACCACCCTTGGCGTGTGCCCAAGCTGGAGGCGCCCAGGAGTCCCTATTGGATAGGGACTCCATCTCCTTTTTGGATTCCGATTAGAGTTCTCCTAAGAACCAAGTTTGACTGGTCTTAGGCACCATCTAAGGAGGAATCCAAGGGACTCTATTTCCACCAATCAGATTTAGATCTAATTTCACAAAGGGTTGTGATTGGTTGAGAAGAAGAGAAGTTGGATCATGCTTAGTCTATAAATAAGACCCTACACCCAACTCAAGGAATATATGAAATTCCCATGCCCAAGGCTGCCTCTCCTCTCCTCCTCCAGGCCAAGTCCACCTTCTCCCTCTCCTCTCCATGCCTAAAGGAGTTTGGGATCTTAGTTGGTGCAATCCAGATGAGAGAAAGATGACAGAAAGCTAGAAGGCTGCACTGTTATAAAGGACAACTGCTGATCTTCAAAAGGTGTTTTGAAGATCCTCCAGATCTGATTTTTGGAGACATAATAGAGAAGAAGAGGATCTCCAGATCCAGCCTGAGTGGATATCGGTAGAGGCCAGGCACTTGCTTGGCTAGATCCAGATGTTAGATTATGTACCCTAGAAGCCAAAATTGGCTGACACTTGTAATACACTTCTAGGGGCAAAATTATAATTTTGACTAAAAGCAATAAATGGATTATTTTCTATCACATATATGTATTTAGTGTCTGTGATACATCCTTTGAGTTAATGGCAATGATAATTCATATTTTCAAGAGTTGAAAATTTAAGACATGAATAATCATTATTAACTCATAAA
>QRFJ01007640.1:0-50955 GCA_006176705.1 Cocos nucifera
TGAATATGGTGATCATCAATTGAATTGATGCAGTTCAATTGATCTGAATGAGATTCAATTAGGTTCATAGAAAATCGTGCTAGCACTCGATTGAACCGAACGTTCTTCTTTTTCTATCATAAATAAGTTGTCCTGACTGAGCCAAAGGAGTTTGTGCTCAATCAAAGGCCTTCATATGGTCTGACTGGAGGTTGTCTAAGTCAGAAAAGGTTGTCTTATTTTGTAAGACATTACCTGCCATTTTTGGTCACCTGCCATTTCTTATTCTTTGACTTTGGTCAAAAGTCTACCTTTGACTGGTCAAATGTTGACCACTAACACTTTGACTTTTGACCACATGTCACGCACCTATTGGAGAGCTGGTGGGGGCCTATCCCCCTGCTAGAACCTGGCAAGAAAGTGGGCGCATGCCACCCTTGGCGTGTGCCCAAGTTGGAGGCACCTAGGAGTCCCTGTTGGACAGGGACTCCATCTCCTTTTTGGATTCCAATTAGAGTTCTCCTAAGAACCAACATTGACTAGTCTTAGGCGCCCTCTAAGCAGGAATCCAGGGGACTCTATTTCCACCAATCAGATTTCGATCTGATTTCATAAAGAGTTGTGATTGGTTGGGAAGAAGAGAAGTTGGATCACAGACAGTCTATAAATAAGACCCTGCGCCCAACCCAGATTGTGATTGGAAGTGGTTGAAAGGAATCACAATTCCCCATGCCCAAGGCTGCCTCTCCCCTCTTCCTCCATGCCAAACCACCTTCTCCCCTTCCACTCCACGTCCAAAAGGAGTTTTGGATTTTTGGTTGGTGTGATCCAGTTCAAAAAAAGGTGACTGAAAGCTAGAAGGCTGCACTGCAGCAAAGGATGACTGCTGATCTTCAAAAGGACTTTTGAAGATCCTCCAGATCAGATCCAGATCTAATTTTTGGAGACGTGATAAAGAAGAAGAGGATCTCCAGATCCAGCCTAAGTGGATACTGGTAGAGGCCAGGCACTTATGTGGCTAGATCCAGAACCTTCCGCTGCATACAGGATCATCAACGGGTAATAGGATTACCCATATCAAGGTAAATTAAATTTAATTTAATTTATCTAGATTTTATTTTATTTTTAAAATAATAATAATTAGATCTAAAATATCTCAGATCTGATTAAGATCAAAGAAAAAAATTTTTGAAATATATCTCTTGATCTGATCAGATCTGAACGAACTTGATTCGGAAAATCAGGATTTTCCTTCATTAGCAAGGGCTATGGCGCCATTATTATTGTAGTATAGAGGAATGGCATCTGATGGCATTACTCCGATTTCTGTAGCAAACTTCTTGTACCAGAATGCTTCCTTCACAGCCTCTGATGCAGCAATATATTCTGCTTCCATGGTGGAATCTGCTAATCACGATTTGCTTGAAACTCTTTCAGCTGACAGCACCACCATTGCACACAAATAGACTCCCAGATGTCGACTTTCGATCATCTACATCGGACATAAAATCTGAGTCTGTGTATCCCTGGACTTGGAGTTCTCTATTACCAAAGACCAACATCATTTCCTTAGTTCTTCTCAACTACTTAAGGATACATTTCACAGAAGTCCAGTATTCTTCACCTGGATTTGAATGATATCTGCTTGTGACACTCACAGCATGGGCTATATCAGGTCGTGTACATAGTATGGCATACATGAGGCTCCCTATTGCAGAAGCATAAGGGATCTTGCTCATGCATTCTATTTCCTCAGGTGTGCTAGGGCACATCTTCTTGGAAAGATGAATACCATGTCTGAAGGGTATTAATCCCCTCTTAGAGTTTTCCATACTAAACCTCTTTAGTACTTCCTCTATGTACATCTTCTATTAAAGTCCTAGCATCCTATTCGGTCTATCCCTATAGACCTTAATTTCTAGAATAAAGGATGCTTCGCCTAGGTCTTTCATGGAGAATTTCTTGGACAACCATAATTTAACTGTCGTCATCATGGAAATATCATTTCCAATAAGAAGGATGTCATCCACGTACAATACGAGGAAGACAACAGCACTCCTACTGACCTTTTTGAAGACACATGGTTCCTCTTCGTTTTTGATAAAATCAAATATTTTGATCACATCATTGAAATGGGTGTTCTAGCTCCGAGATGCTTGCTTAAGTCCATATATGGACCTTTGCAGCTTGCAAACCTTGTGATCAGTATCACTGGATGTGAAACCTAGCAGCTATTCCATATAGATATCTTCCTCAAGATATCTATTCAAGAACACTATTTTCACGTCCATTTGCCATATTTCATAATCAAAATAGGCTGCAATGGCAAGCAATGTATGGATGAATTTTAGCATAGCCACTGGGGAAAAGGTATGCTGATAGTCAATGCCTTCGTGTTGACTATAACCTTTTGCAACTAGTCTAGCCTTGAATGTCTCCACATTTCCATCTGCACCAATGTTTCTCTTGAAGATCCATTTACACCCAATAGGTACTATACCTTCTGGTGGATCTACCAAGGTCCAGACTTGGTTTGAGTGCATCAAGTCAATTTCTGACTGCATTGCCTCTAACCATTTTTCGAAGTCGATATCTGATATCACCTCATTGTAGGTTTTGGGATCATTACCATGAGCACTATTACGTACGAGGAACATTTCCTCTACTTCCTCTGAAATAATACGTAAGTATCTTTCAGGGGGATGGAAAATTCTTTTCGATCTACGAGGTGGAGGAGGTAGTGTTCTTATTGGCTCAACCTGATTTGATTCCAATCGGTCCTTAGCTTGTTGTACTTCTGAGACTTTCTCAACAAGCTTAATCTGCTTTCCAATGCCGCTCTCTTAAATAAACTATTTTTCAAGAAAGATGGCATGTCGACTCACAATCACATTATGATCTTCTGGAATGCAGAAATAGTATCCTAATGACTCTTTAGGATATCCTATGAATCGAGCTCTGAAGGACCTAAACTCTAACTTGTCCGCTTGTTGTCTTTTGACATGAGCCGGACAACCCCAAATTCTGAGATGACTCAGACTTGGTTTCTTACCGTGCCATATCTCATACGGTGTGGTAGGAACGATCTTAGAGGGAACCCTATTCGGTAGATAAATTGAAGTTAACAATGAGTGTCCCCAAAGATAATCAAAAGGTCTGTGAAGCTCATCATGGATCGGACCATATCTAATAGGGTTCGATTTCTCCATTCTGAAATCCCATTGAGTTGAGGTGTTCCTGGTGGAGTCCATTGAGAGACTATGCCATTATCCTTGAGATAATCTAAGAATTTTTAGCTAAGGTATTCACCTCCTCGATCTGATCGAAGAACCGTAATGGGTTTTTCAGTTTGTTTTTCTACTTCATGTCTGAATTCTTTGAACTTTTCAAAAGCTTCAGACTTGTGTCTCATAAGATACACATACCCATACCTAGATAGATCATCAGTAAAGGTAATGAAGTAGACAAAATTGCCTCTAATCGGCACATCAAATGGACCGCACACATTAGTATGTACTAGGGCAAGGAGATCTATGGCCCTCTCCCTGTGTCCTACAAAAGGGAGTTTGGTCATTTTGCCTTGGAGATAAGATTCACAATTTGGATATGACTCGAAAGTCAATGAATTCAATAGTTCATTTTTCTTCAATTTGTTGATCCTATCTTCTGCTATATGATCTAATCTCAGGTGCCACAGATATCTATCATTTGGACTATCCCTAGGTCGTTTGGCATTCATGTTTTGCTCGATAGTTAGAATAGGTACATCAATATGTAGCTGATAAAGACCATTAATAAGAAAACTGATAAGCATTATAAATTCACCAATAAAAGTATTAATTTATCAATTAATTTATATTAATTTTTAAGAATTATTAATCAATTTACATATAATTTTTAAAAAATTCATATTTTTATTAATTAAAAAATTAATTAAAAAATAATAAAAATTAAAAAATAAAATTTTATTATCAATAGAAAGAGCTTATTTTTATAATCATAATGAAATAAATTTTAAATAAAATGGAGCTAAATCAAAAAAGATATGATTTTTTAAAGAAATAAAATAAATAAAAATTAAATAAAAAAAAGAAAATGGCTCAGCCGGCTCCGCAAGCCGAGCCACCAAGCCAAGCCAAGCCATCAAGCCGACTCAGCCATTGAAGCCATCAGCCGGTCCACGATCCAGGCATGGACCGCCAGCTCAGCAAAATCCGGCGAATCAGAGATTGCCACGTGGCGGACCTAGACCCTTAAAGGGTCTACAGAAATTTATCGCGGCTCACAGGGCAATCTGGTCATTTCACTCGGCGACAGAAGCGCTGATTGGCTGCGGTGTGCGGTGCGGCCGATCCATCCGGTCCATGGGAATAGTAATTGCGCGATCGGACGGCTGCGGTTGATTGCGGTCATGATCGGACGGCGGTGGTGATTTCCAGGCTTGATTCAAATTCTATTTCAAGCGATCTGGCCATCGGACGACAGCGCCAGAAAACCAAGTGATGAAGATCTGACGGTCCAGAATGCTGCCAACGGTGATCAAGACTCCCGAAGCATGATTTGCGGCCAGATTTCCTCGATCAAGCGCGATCCAACGGCCAGAATTTAATCCGACCCGATCTGAGCTGATCTGCATCCGATTTTGATGATTTTTGGACCGTTGGATTCCTATTGAATGGCTGGATTTTATCAGATTTATCAGAGTTCATCTCAGAGCTATTTTAATTCAAATTTTATTTAGAATTTTTTTATATTTTGATGATTACAAAGGTCATTAGTCCCATATTGCCTTTAGAAAAAATATCCAGCCCTCCTAGCTCTATAAAAAGGACCCCAGGCCATCCAGAAATCAACATCTCCGATCAAGGTGAAGCTTTGGTATAGGGCGAAGCCAGGCTATGGGTTAAAGGCTGCTTCGAAGCAACGGGTGCCGAGAAGAAGAGCCGAGCTTCTACACCATCTTTCTGCCAATGCCGATCCAAGATCAGAGATCAGGCTATTTTATTCTTTTTTTTTAAATTTTATGTATTTAAATTCTAAAATTTTAATTAATAAAAATTTTATTTTTGCATTTTAATTTCTTACTTTTTATTGTAATTTAATTTTTATACTTTAATTATTATTTTTTTATTTTATTGCAAGTAGATCTTAGTACCAAGTTTAAATTTTTGCATCTTTTAATTTTTATTTTTAATCTTTCGACATCACTTTTGATTCCAAAACTCAAATCATTTTTTTTTCTTTTTAAAAATAAAAAATTTTAAATCTAAAATATTACCTTCCCCATTGATTCGACCCGACTACTGCTATCTATACATTTTTAATTATTTTAAAAAGTTAAATTAAACTGATAAATACGGTGTCTTAACGACAACATCATGATTCTATCAAATTTTTGGCACCATAGCCGGAGAAGGCACGGACATTAAATTTTTGATCTCTTCGATTTTTCTATAAATAAATTATAAATAAAATTTTTATTTTTGGAAAAATATTGCTTGCTAATTTTTTTTTATTATTTTGCAGAAAAAGAGGTTAAAGAACAAAAAGAACCAGGAGTTTTGCTTGGTGAGATCAATCCTAACCCTAGTTCTCTTTTCTTTTTATCGTATTTATTTATTTATTTTATTTTTAAATTAGTTTTAAAAAAATATTCATTTAAACCTAATTAAAAGTCTCATGATAAGATCAAAAACCCTAACTGCTTAGAGCATGCATCATATTATTTTTATTATTATTTTTATTTTTATTTTATTTTATTTTTTTGGTGATTGCTGGAGGCAAGGTAAGTCTTTCAGAATTTAATTAGTTGCATGCATCTAGTTTAAATTGCATAGAACCCTTTGATTGAAAATTTTTTGTGCATATTCATATTAAACTAAATTAAGGGCACAACCCAATTAAACAAGATAAGGTGGGGATTTGATCACCCTTCCTTGGCCCACAAACAACCAACCAACATCCTGCATTGACCTAAGCCTTTAATTTTAAAATCAATTAGACATCAACCCTAGGAACTCGAGCTCAATAGGACAAGAAATCCTAAGAGTTGAACCGGGTTAGGATAAGTCAATTTGACTGGTGTCTAGGAAAGTGGTTCAGGGACGACTGGGCCCGAAGGAAGGTGGTTTCTAATTGGTTCCGTTCGCTTACCTGGCCAAGCACAATTGGTGTCTAAGGCAAGCAACGGGGGGACTCCCACCGACCTTACACTTACCTGGCTAGTTGATTGGCTAATCCTACACTTGGAGGGCTTGAAGGTGACCTTGGCAGTTAGGAGCTGTCTAGATCTAGGATAACCCTTAGTCAGGATTGATTGACCAACTTGATTGCTAACCAACATTAAATTTAATTAAACCTAATTCTTCTCTTTCTTCTTAGTTCTAGGACTCCTTAGGACCTCTTCTTTAGAACTCTTCTTTCTTTCTTCTCCTTACTCCTCTAAAAATAAAATAAAATTAAATAAAATAAAAATTAAATTTAACTAACTAAAAAATATTAAAAATAATAATTAAATTAAATTAAATTAATAAATAAAATAATTAATATAATAAAATAATAATAAAATATAAAAAAATTCTAAAATATTTTTTGAACAACACGATAGGGTTGCACTAGTGCATGCACGGTAGAAAATCGCTTTATCTGATCTAGTTGAACCCAACCATAAAATTAAAAGGCAAAATTATATTAAACTCGATAACCAAATAGCTGAAAATTTTAGAGAACCACCTAAGCAGATGAAAGAATACTTTATTCCTTCTACCTATAACCCATCGCTTGTATCCAATTACCTAAAATTCATGCTACACACTATGAGATCAAGCTGACTATAGTCCAGATGCATCAATCTTTCTATGGGAACATTAATGAAGATCCTCATAAACATCTGGATGAATTCTTAGAAATCTGCTCTACGGTGAGAATTCAAAATTTAACTAATGATGTCCTTAGACTAATTTTATTTCCCTTATCATTAAAACACAAAACTAAGTACTGGCTTGGGACAATAGGGAGATCAATTAAAACTTGGGCTGACTTACAAAATGAATTTCTTAAAAAAATTTACCCCATAAGCCGAACCAATACTATGAGGCGAGCTATCACTGGATCAGGGGAACAGATTCACGAGTCATGGGATAGACTTAAGAAACTTCTTAAAAAATGCCCACACCATGGTTTATCTAAGTGGCAAATAGTTCAAGCTTTCTATGAGGGTTTAGGAGACCAATATAGATAGATAGTAGATGCATCCTGTGGAGGTGCATTCATGAACAAGAGTGAGGACAAAGCCTATACCTTATTTGAAATTATGAGTGAAAACTCAATTAACCATATTTCGTTGTCTTTCCACCAAACCTAGGCAGGGATCCATGAATTTAAACATCTAGAATCTAGTCATAAGACTGATTTAAATTTGATAAATAAAGTGAACTTTCTTGCTCAAAAATTAGATCAAGTCCTAACCTTAGGTCAACAATCTTCTGCATAATTCACATCATCTTCTAATTATCAGGAGATTTGTTCAATCTATGCTAGCCCAACCCATCATGTGAGTGAATGTCCTATGACTGCATAGTTTTCATCTTTTATCCAAGAACAAGTCCAAGCTGCTAAAGGCTACTCCAAGCCAGTTAATGATCCATTTTCAAATTCATATAATCTAGATTGGAGCAACCACCATAATTTTTCTTGGACATCTCAACAGACTCAAGCTCAGACCTAAATTTTATCGGTACAAAATTATCAAAATAGATCCCAATACCAAAATTATGCCTATAATAATGGTCAGCCTAGTCAGTTTAACCAGCCATCCATATTATAATCAGCCCTTCATACCCACCTCCTCAACAGACCAATCTAGCTGATGATAGATTTAACCAACTTCAACAATTGAATTCTGAACTCAACAGCAATCTATCGCCAGACTAGAAGCTCAAATAGGATAATTAGTTGAGTCTAACATGAGGAGAGAACTAGATCAACTACCGAACCTACCAATTTCAAACAACCCACCTAATGACCACCAACCACCTGGATTAAATTATCAATTTAATGTCTCACTTAAGAATCCTCAATTTGAGAATACCAAAGTAATTCCTGAACTTAAAAGCTATAGGATTCTTATGGACCCATACCAAGACCAGGTGAGAGAGGCTAGTACTGATGCTAGCCAAAATAAAAATTTAGAGAAACTGGTTAGTACTGAGACTAACCACATAGAAGAACCCAAGCCAGGAATTAGTACTGATGCTAGTTCCAGTTTAAATAAGATAGAAATAAGGGGAAAAGAGAATAGATGATTTACCCGAGACTTATAAACCCAAAAGTCCTATTTCCCTTCAACCCTAGAAGCCGGTTCTTCTTACAAAAATCAAGAGGCATGTAATGAAATATCAATGGAGTTATTTAAGCAAGATCACATTAATTTACCTCCAAAATTAAAACAGCCTTTAGTCACCATTCCAGCACCCATTGAATCAAACTTAACTCCTAAAACTCCATTCATGAGCATTTTAGAAGAACAAATAGGAGAAATTCTTAATAAATATGGGTCTGAGAATGGAATCATAAATTATATCCCTAAAATTAACAATGAATATATCAATAATGGGATTACAAATCAACTTTCTGAGATTGGCAATCCAAAACCATTGGAATTTGTCAATCCAATATTCGACACAGGATAGTGAGCTGCATTGTGTCTGGCTGAAGACGGTAAACTTAGCGCTTGTTGGGAGGCAACCCAATATTTAGTTTTTATCTAATTTATCTTTTTAGTTTATTTTTTTTTAGGATAATTTGAATAAGTTGGAGGGAGAGCTCAAATTTTCAAAGGCATGTGCTGGACCAAAAATATAGTCTGAGTTAGGTGTATTCTTTCATGTTCTTTATTACACCCTTTATTTTTTTTCTCCATTGAGGACAATGTCGATTAAGTTGGGGGAGAGAAAAATAAAAATTTTAAAATTTTAAGTCCTCAAAAAAGTTAGTATTTAGTATTTAGATACCTGATTATGCTTAAGAATCGAATTAAACTAAGCATTTTTAAAAGAAAATTGATACACAGATCAGAGAATCTGTGAGATATTGAGGAATCAAGTATTAAGAAAATTCAATAAAGAGTTAAGTCTAGAACATAAAAAATTTTTTTCTTGGAGCATTTCTAATTATTTCTACTAGCATCAAAGAAAAGTCTACTTTTTATAGGCTTGTGTAGGGTAACTATACGTTTCTTCATATAAAAATTTATTTTAATAAAATAGTTTTCAAGTACTTCTCACTGAGTAACCGGGCCTCTTTGCCTAAGCAAGCATTGAGTTTCGCATCAAAAGGTGGGAAGGGCAAAGAAGCTCGTTGTAAAGCTAGTCTTAACTCGTAGCCTATTTGATTCGAGCTAGTAAGCCCGAGGGGTATTCTATACCTAGTGCCCTAAAGCCAACTGGTTTGGGAGTCATTGGCCCAAGACTCGCTACATGGATCAAATAGAAAGCTTAAGGAGTTAAGACACTCAATAGTGGTACAACGTTAAAAAAAAAAAAAATATTAATTTTTCCCACCGAGTAACCGGGTCCCGTTGCCTAAGTAAGCAATGATATTCGCATCAAAAAGTGGGCAATATGAAAATAAAAATTAATAAATGAAGGATGGAAGTAGCAATACACTTGCCTATATGAAAGTTTAGACAAATCAGAGATAAAAGTGGGAATAATTTAGAAAAAAGTTCTAAAAAATTTAATATTCTTTACTTAATTTTTCTATTGATAAGTATTAATACCCCAATGATATATCTCATTTAAGCTCTACTGAATATCAATGGCCATTTTGAAAATTGCTTAGGTAAAATTCGAAACTCTAAAGTTAAAAGGTATTTAAAACTAAATTCTTTCTTTACTCGAGGACGAGCAAAGCTTAAGTTGGAGGGTGTGATAAGCATCATAAATTCACCAATAAAAGTATTAATTTATTAATTAATTTATATTAATTTTTAAGAATTATTAATCAATTTATATATAATTTTTGAAAAATTCATATTTTTATTAATTAAAAAATTAATTAAAAAATAATAAAAAATAATAAAAATTAAAAAATAAAATTTTATTATCAATAGAAAGAGCTCATTTTTTTGATCACAATGAAATAAATTTTGAAGTAAAATAGAGCTAAATCGAAAAAGATATTAATTTTTAAAGAAATAAAATAAATAAAAATTAAAAAAAAATGGCTCAGCCAGCTCCGCAAGCCAAGCCACCAAAGCCGACTCAGTCATTGAAGCCATCAACCAGTCCACGATCCTGGCGTAGACCGCTAGCTCAGCAGCAACCGACGAATCACAAAGCGACACGTGGTGGACCTAGACCCTTAACGGGTCTACAGAAATTTATTGCGGCTCATAGGGTATTTTGGTCTTTTCACTCAGCAACAGGAGCAGTGATTGGCTACGGTGTGTGGTGCGGCCGATCCATCCGGTCCATGGGAATAGTAATTATACGATCAGACGGCTGTGGTTGCTTGTGGTCAAGATCGGACGGTCATGATTTATTCTTTCCATAGGACTTTCTTTTGGAAGAAGTCCATTCCAAAGCAAGAACTGAGCCTTTAGAATTTTTCATAGAAAGCTCAACGGTGACCAGCATGTTCATTAATTCAGCCAAGAAATTTTGAAGTTTATGCATGTGGTAATTCATGATGAATTATCCATATGCATCAGTCAAGGATTGCAGAATAATATCATTCTGCAGATCTAAGTCTAAATTCACACCGAGCTTTTCAAGCTCTTCCATGTCCTTGATCATCATCAGATAGTGATCTTGAACTAACTGTCCATCATGCATCTTAGCCTTAAAAAGTCATTTCGTGACTTGATATTTGGCTGCGCGACTCTGTTCACCAAACATCTCCTGTAGGTGAGCCAACATTTGGCGAGCAGTCCCGATATCTTCATGTTGGCGCTGGAGCTCATCAGACATCGAGCCCAACATGTAATATCTGGCCTTATTATCTTCGTCTATCCATTTTTCCAGAGATGCTCTCTGTTCAGTGGATGGATGGGCTGGTAAGGTGGGAGGGTCCTGGTCCAATACATGGGTTAACTTCTCGAAACCCAAAACTATTTTGTAGTTCCTGAGCCAATCTTTATAATTGGGTCCGGTCAGTCTATGTGTGTCCAGGATACGTGCCAATGGGTTGGACGCAGACATTTTCCTGTAGAGAGTCAAAGATTCTAGTTAGATACTGTAATTATGACTTGACCAATTTATTTAGGGATTTTATTTTTAAATAAATTAGCTCCCACTATTTTCTCGGATCCCTACACTCCCTCTGTAGAGATGCGAAAATCTCCATGATTAATGATTTCTAGTGGGTGGTGCGGTCTCACCAACTGACTCATCACCTCACCTAACAGTTATTGGTGATGGGTTAGCCAATGAGTGAACAACTCTTGTTCAATGATTCTCTAATCATGGTGCACCCAAACTTGGTCTCTAATTCATGAATCTCACCGTATCCGGAATATTGATCCACTCCTTAGTTAAGTCAGACCCACCATTTGCATACAGACTGGATTCCTAATTGAGTCTCTCACCGTATCCAAAATATTGAGCCCAACTCATCCTCCAGCCCATAGCATCCAATGCCTAATAGACATGGTTGCATCTTCCCGGTGCAACTGAGCCACTGTATCCAGTCCGAGAACAATCAACCCCGGAAGGGCCCGCACATCTACAATGGTGGAAGACCTCAGACTTAATCTTTTCTTAGGGAGAATTGATTCAGGTCTCATTAAACTAGACTTGGCTTAGTCATAACAATTATGACTAACCTAGTGGCATGGGTTAGCTCGGATTATTGACCACCTCAGATCAGAACTGTGTCAACAGATATGGCCAGGTAAGTGAGATCCGGTGGAAGGAATATGCCATTAACTCGTACAAGAATGCATTCAGGTCGAGTAGCTTCCAATTAAAAATCCAGTCGGTCGTATGTGCCAAACTTACCTTAGACACCAAATTGTTGAGCCAGAACCAATTGGGTTAGCCTACAATCCAGACTCTAACCTCTGAGCCTAATTAGGTCTTGCTTGATCGTGACTCGATCTTGACCCAGACTTAATCCTATTAGGCTGGTCAATTTAAGCATTGTTGATCCCATCTAACCAACTCTTGATTCGGTTTGATCAACCGCTTAGACCTAATTGAGCTACCCAAGCCCGAACCCAGTATTATGAATATGTCTTAGATCTAAAATTCTCAATTTTAGACCTAATTAATATTTCCATAATCTTAATTCTTAATTAAGTAGGGTTCATAAACAAAATATGCACAATAAATCCTAGGGTTTCAGGATCTAGGGTTTTGCAGAAAGTAAGTTTTGGGTTTCTGATTAAGGACGAACATGCGCAGCACCCCTACACATCATAAGAACACCCCATCGAATGGAAGGAGAGGGCCTTTAAACCCTTCTTCGTTCTTATGACCGGACGGCCAAGAGGAACGCCTTAATCAGGAACATGTAATACTACAAAACAGTTTTAGATCTATATCATATATCTCATATACAAATTAGATCTAATCATGGCATATTTTGCATACATCTCATGTATCAAATCATGCATATTTTTAGATCTAAATTATCTCATAATAATCTAAAAAATTAGATTTAAATTGATCTTAATCAAAATAAATTCTAATCTAGACAACTTATGTAGAACTATTCTACAACTAGTCTAGACATGCATCAATCATATCTCATATGATATTTAAAATTAAATAATTTTTATTTGCTATTTTTTAGATGTTATTATAATAATTATAATATCAAAAAATAGTAAATAAATAGATCTAAAATATGATTTAATCAAATTAAATTAAAAACATGCAAGACTATTCTATAGAACTATTCTATTTTAGAACTAGTCATGCATATTTTCTAATCTTAGATCCAAATCATTTAATTTTAATTTTTTTTGATTTCAGATCTGATCACATCTCATGTGACATCTAAAATCACTTATTTTCTAATTAAAATAAATTTAAAATCAGATCTAAACACTTTTAGAACCTTGGCTCTGATACCAGTTGAAGGAAAATCCTGATTTTCCGGACCAGGTTCGTTCAGATCTGATCAGATCAAGAGATATATTTCAAAAATTTTTCTCTTTGATCTTAATCAGATCTTGAATATTTTAGATCTGATTCTTATTATTTTAATAATAAAAATAAAATTAGATAAATTAAATCAAATTTAATTTACCTTGATTTGGGTAATCCTATTACCCGTTGATGATCCTGTAAGCAGCGGAAGGTTCTGGATCTAGCCACGCAAGTGCCTGGCCTCTACCGGTATCCACTCAGGCTTGGATCTGGAGATCCTCTTCTTCTCTATCACATCTCCAAAAATTAGATCTGGATCTGATCTGGAGGATCTTCAAAACTCCTTTTGAAGATCAGCAGTCGTCCTTTGCAGCAGCGCAGCCTTCTAGCTTTTGATCGCCTTTCTCTTGATCTGGAATCGCACCAACCAAGAACCCAAAACACTTTTGGACGTGGAGAGGAGAGGGAGAAGATGGTTTGGCATGGAGGAAGGAGAGGAGAGGCAGCCTTGGGGCATGGGAATTGAATTCCTTTTCAATTCTCTTTGAGTTGGGCGCAGGGTCTTATTTATAGACTATGCATGATCCAACTCCTCTTCTTCCCAACCAATCACAACCCTTTGTGAAATCAGATCTAAATCTGATTGGTGGAATAGAGTCCCCTGGATTCCTCCTTAGAGGGTGCCTAAGACCAGTCAAACTTGGTTCTTAGGAGAACTCTAATTGGAATCCAAAAGGGAGATGGAGTCCTTGTCCAACAAGGACTCCTAGGCGCCTCCAACTTGGGCACACGCCAAGGGTGGCGTGCGCCCTCCTCCTTGCCAGGTTCTGGCAGGGGGACAGGCCCCCACCAGCTCTCCAATAGGTGCATGACATGTGGTCAAAAGTCAAAGTGTCAATGGTCAACATTTGACCAGTCAAAGGTAGACTTTTGACCAAAGTCAAAGAACAAGAAATGGCAGGTGACCAAAAATGGCAGGTAATGTCTTACAAAATAAGACAACCTTTTCTGACTTGGACAACCTCCAGTCAGACCATATGAAGGCCTCTGATTGAGCACAAACTCCTTTGGCTCAGTCAGGACAACTTATTTATGATAGTAAAAGAAGAACGTTAGGTTCAATCGAGTGCTAGCACGATTTTCCTTGAACCTAATTGAATCTCATTCAGATCAATTGAACTAGATCAGTTCAATTGATGATCACCAGATTCAAACCCTTGTTTGTGTGACCCAGTTAGGTTTCAGTTCTGTATGGTAATGGGATATGTCATGATCTCTATCATCGACATCATCGAAACTCCTTTCGATGGATCAGAACTCTTCTGATTCGAACAGCTAGAATGATCGATCATCTAAATCATTCTAATTGCTCCCAAAATCCACCAGTGACACCTAGCAGTATATGGTGGCAACCCATCAGAGCTGAATGCGAACCTCTTGGTGCAGCTACCTGTGTGATTAAGTTCTTCTATCTTGAGCCCCGATCAGATTAGGGTTAAGGTGAACTCGTCAAACCCTAGTCTCTGTCATATGATGTAATCATTCGATTCGAGTCCAATGTGAAAATCTAAATAGAAACTCTTTCTATTATTTCACTCTGCCATGGCCATGGGCTTCTAGGACTTGATTCTCATGATCATCATAGGGCTGCTCCTCTACCACCGAGGTAGATAGATTCCATCTTGATGCAATCCAGTTCCTACAATGAACATGCTATAGCCAACATACACCTCAGGGTTCCATATGGCTAGGAGACCGAGTAATGGTGTAGTCAAACTATAACACCCTCAAGGTGAACTGCCGATGCACCTCAGGTCAAAGAACCAGACACACTACTGCAGCATCGAGTCAGTCATTGACGAGAAGGTAGACTTCCTAATGACTACTCGAGGTGGTCACGCTCAGTGCCCTCGTTCTCTAACGAGTACCTGTACTCTCGCTCCGATGTCTCTACACCATAGATTCAAGACTCATCTACTAAAGAAAAGCGATTGTACACCAATCTTTTGGATCAATCACCATCCTCGTGATGATTCTATGGTCGGGAGCATTTTATGAGTTAATAATGATTATTCATGTCTTAAATTTTCAACTCTTAAAAATATGAATTATCATTACCATTAACTCAAAGGATGTATCATAGACACTAAATACACATATATGATAGAAAATAACCCAGTTTATTGATTTTAGTCAAAATTACAATTTTGCCCCTAGAAGTGTATTACAAGTGTCAGCCAATTTTGGCTTCTAGGGCACATATATCTAACACTCTTATCCAATGATTCTCTAATAATGCTGCACACAAACTTGGTTTTTAATTCATAAATCTCACTATGCTCGAAATATTGATCCACTCCTTAGTTAAGTCAAATCCACCATTTGCATAGATTGGATTCCTAACTGGGTCTCTCATCGTATCCAGAATATTGAGCCCAATCTATCCTCCAACCTATAGTATCCAATGCCTAATAGATATGGTTGCGTCTTCTCAGTGCAACTGAACCATTATGATCAGTCGAGAATAATCAACCTAAAGGGCCCGCACATCTACAACGGTGGAAGACCTCAGACTTAATCTTTTCTTAGGGAGATTTGATTTAGATCTCTTTAAACTTGACTTGACATAGCCAAAACCATTATGACTAACGAAGTGGTTTGGGTCAACTCGGATTGTTAGCCACCTTAGATCAGGACTGGACCGACAAATATGGCCAGATAAGTGAGACCGATGGAAGGGATATGCCATTAACTCAATAAGAATGCATTCGAGTCAAGTAGCTCTTAATTAAAAATCAGTCCATCGTATCTGCCAAACTTACCTTAGATACCAAATTATTGGATCAGAACCAATTGGGTTAGCCTACAATCCAGACTCTAACCACTAAGCCTAATTAGGTCTTAACTCGATCGATCACTCATGTGACTCGACCTTGACCCTGACTTAATCCTATTAGGCTGGTCAATTTAAGCACTCTTAATCCCGCCTAACTAATTCTTGATTCTGTTTGATCAACCGCTAGACCTAATTGAGCTACCCAAGTTCGAACCCAATTTTATGAATATGTCTTAGAAGGAAAAATCCTGATTTCTTGGATCAGGTTCGTTCAAATTTGATCGGATCAAGAGAGATATTTCAAAAATTTCTCTTAAGCATTCATATCAGATCTGAGATATTTTAAATCTGATTTTATAGATCTAAAAATAAAAATAAAAATAAATTAGATCTAATTTAATTTATACCTTGACGTAGATAATTCGATTACCCTTTGATGATCATGCTGAATGCCTGAGGTTCTGGATCTAGCCATGCAAACGCCTGGCCTCTATTGGTATCCACTCAAGCTAGATCTGGAGATTTTTTTCTTCTTTATCATCTCTCCAAAAATTAGATTTGGATCTAATTTAGAGGATCTTCAAAACTCCTTCTAAAGATCAGCAGTTGTCTCTGCAGCAATGCTGCCTTCTTCCTTTCTTATCAGCTTTTTCTTGCCTGGATTGCACCATACTAGATCCTAAAATCCCTTAGGCATGGAGAAAAGAGAGAGGATTAGAAAATGGCATGGCGGAGGGAGAGGGGCAGCCTTGGGGCATGGGCTAGGAGGAACTCTCTTAAAGTTGGATGCAGATAGGGTTTATTTATAGACCCAGCTGTGCCATGCAGCGCCACATCATCCCGGCCAATCGCATTACTTCGTGCAATCAGATCTAAATCTGACTGATGGGATGACATCACTTAATCCAATCGGATGAGAGCCCCATAAATTCATCCTTAGATGGCACCTAAGACTGGTCAAAGTCTATAGGTAAGGATCACCTAAGTTGAATCCAAGAAGCAATCTGGAATCCAATCCGTATGGAACTCCAGAAGTTCCTATCCATGGGCGCATGCCATCCTACGCATGCACCCCCTTCTTTCCAAATTTCAGTAAGGGGATAAGCCCCTATCTGCTCTCCAATAAGTGCATGACACATAGGCAGATGTCCAAGAGTCAAAGGTCAACATTTGACCAAAGTCAAAGGATAAGAATTAGCAGGTGATGAAAAATGGCAGGTGTTGTCTCAAATTTATCTCATAAATTAAGACAATCCTTTTTTGACCTGGACAAGCTCTAGTCAGACCAAGTAAAGGTACCAAAGTGAGCACAAACACATTTGGCTCAGTCGAGATAACTTTTAATGTTAATAAAAGGAGAACGTTAGGCTCAATCGTGTGCTAGCATAATTTTCTTCAACCTAATTATATCTAATTCAAATCAATTGAACTGGATTAGTCCAATTGATGATATCCAAATCTAAACCCTTATTTATGTGATCCAGTTAGATTCAATTTTGTATGATAATGGGATATGTTGTGATCTCCATCATCGACATCATTGAAATTTCTTTCGATGGATCAAAACTCTTCTAATTCAGACAATTGGAATGATCGATCATCTAAATCATTTTAATTGCTTCCAAAATCCATCAGTGACACCTGATAGTATATGGTAGCAACCCATCAAAACTGAAGTCTAACCTCTCGGTGCAGCTACTCGTGTGATTAAGTTCTTCTATCTTGAGCCCCGATCAGATTAGGGTTAAGGTGAACTCGTCAAACCCTAATTTCTATCATATGATTTAATCATTCGATTTAAGTTCGATGTGAAAACCTTAATAGAAACTCTTTCTATTATTTCACTCTCTGCCATGGCCATGGGCTTATGGACTTGATTCTTATGATCATCATAGGGCTGCTCCTCGTCCACCGAGGTAGATAGAATCCCTCTTGGTGCAATCCAATTCCTACAATGAACATGCTATAACCAACATACACCTCAGAATTCTGAATGGCTAGGATACCGAGTCATGGTGTAGTCAAACTATAACATCCTCAAGGTGAACTACCGATGCACCTCAGGTCAAAGAACCAGACACACCACTATAGCTTCGAGTCAGTCATCGACGAGAAGGTAGACTTCCTTATGACTACTCGAGGTGGTCACGCTCAGTGCCCTCGTTCTCTAATGAGTATCCTGTACTCTCGCTCCAATGTCTCTACACCGTAGACTCAAGACTCATCTACTATGAAGAAGTGATTGTATACTAACCTTCCAGATCAATCACCATCCTCATGATGATCCTATGGTCAGAAGCATTTTATGAGTTAATAAATGAAAATTCATATCTTAAATTTTCAACTCTTGAAAATATGAATTATCATTACCATTAACTCAAGGGATGTATCACAGACACTAAATACACATTTGTGATAGAAAATAACCCATTTTATTATTTATAGTCAAAATTATAATTTTGCCTCTAGAAGTGTATTACAAGTGTCGGCCAATTCTGGCTTCTAGGGCACACATATCTAACAAACTTCCACTTGACCTAAAGCCAATTGGCTATAAATCTAAGTCCCATCTTCTCAAGATGGGCTTCGATCTTCTGCTAGCCCAATGGATTTGTAAGCGGATCCACCACATTATCTACGGAGTTGACTCTCTTGACCTCGACGTAACCCTTCTCGAGGTAATCGTGGATGAGGTGGTATCACCGCTCGATGTGCTTGATTTCTAGTGAGACCTCGACTCCTTAGCAAGGGCTATGGTGCCATTGTTGTTGCAGTATAGAGGAATGGCATCTGATGGCATTACTCCGATCTCTACGATAAACTTCTTATACTAGAATGCCTCCTTTGCAGCTTTTGATGCAACGATGTATTCTGCTTCCATGGTGGAATCTGCTATCACTATCTGCTTGAAACTTTTTCAACTAACAGCTCCACCATTATACACAAACAGACTCCCAGATGTCGACTTTCGATCATCTACATCGGACATAAAATCCGAGTCTGTATACCCCTAGACTTGGAGTTCTCCATTACCAAAGACCAACAACATATCCTTAGTTCTTCTCAAGTACTTAAGGATACATTTCATAGAAGTCCAGTGTTCTTCATCCTGGATTCGACTGATATCTGCTCGTGACACTCACAGCATGGGCTATATCAGGTCGTGTACATAACATGGCATACATGAGGCTCCCTATTGCTGAAGCATAAGGGATCTTGCTCATGCATTCTATTTCCTCAGGTGTGCTAGGGCACATCTTCTTGGAAAGATGAATGCCATGTCTGAAGGGTACCAAACCCCTCTTAGAGTTTTCCATGCTAAACCTCTTTAGCACTTCTTCTATGTACATTTTCTATGAAAGTCCTAGCATCCTATTCGGTCTATCTCTATAGACCTTAATTCTCGGAATAAAGGATGCTTCTCCTAGGTCTTTCATGGAGAATTCTTTAGATAACCATATTTTAACTATGGTCAACATGGGAATATCATTCCCAATAAGGAGGATGTCATCCACGTACAATACGAGGAAGACAACAGCGCTCCCACTGACCTTTTTGAAGACACATGGCTCCTCCTTGTTCTTGATGAAACCAAACAATTTTGATCACATCATTAAAATGAGTATTCCAGCTCCGAGATGCTTGCTTAAGTCCATATATGGACCTTTGCAGCTTGCATACCTTGTGATCATCATCACTGGATGTGAAACCTAGCGGCTATTCCATATAGATATCTTCCTCAAGATATCCATTTAAGAATGTCCGTTTTCACATCCATTTGCCATATTTCATAATCGAAATAGGCTGCAATAGCAAGCAATGTGTGGATGGATTTAAGCATAGCTACTGGCGAAAAGGTATCCTGATAGTCAATGCCTTCATGTTGACTATAACCTTTTGCCACTAATCTAGCTTTGAATGTCTCCACATTCCCATCTGCACCAATCTTTCTCTTGTAGATCCATTTACATCCAATAGGTACTATACCTTCTGGTATGGATCTACCAAGGTCCAGACTTGGTTTGAGTGCATCGAGTCAATTTCTGACTTCATTGCCTCTAATCCATTTCTCGGAGTCGATATCTGATATCGCCTCGTTATAGGTTTTGGGATCATCACCATGAACTCCATTACCTACGAGGAACATTTCCTCTACTTCCTCTGAAATAGTACCTAAGTACCTCTCAGGGGGACGAAAAATTCTTTCTGATCTATGAGGTGGTGGAGGAGGTAGTGAATGGATTGGCTTAACCTGATTTGGTTCCATTTGGTCCTTAGCTCGTTGCTCTTGTGAGACTTTCTCATCAAGCTTGATCTGCTTTCCAATGCCGCTATCTTGAATAAACTATTTTTCAAGAAAGATGGCATGTCGACTCACAATCACATTATGATCTTCTGGAATGTAGAAATAATATCCTAATGACTCTTTAGGATATCCTATAAATCGAGCTCTGAAAGGACCTAAAGTCTAACTTGTCCGCTTGTTGTCTTTTGACATGAGCCGGACAACCCCAAATTCTGAGATGACTCAGACTTGGTTTCTTACCATGCCATATCTCATACGGTGTGGTAGGAACGGTTTTAGAAGGAACCCTATTCAGTAAGTATATTGCAGTTAACAAACAATATCCCCAAAGAAAATCAGGAAGGTCTGTGAAGCTCATCATGGATCGAACCATATCCAATAGGGTCCGATTTCTCCATTCTGAAATCCCATTGAGTTGAGGTGTTCCTGGTGGAGTCCATTGAGAGACTATGCCATTTTTCTTGAGATAGTCTCAGAAATTTTCGACTAAGGTATTCACCTCCTCGATCTGATCGAAGAACCTTAATGGGTTTTCCAGTTTTACTTTTCTACTTCATGTCTGAATTCTTTGAACTTTTCAAAAGCTTCAGACTTGTGTCTCATAAGATACACATACCCATACCTAGATAAATCATCGGTAAAGATTAATGAAGTAGACAAAATTGCCTCTAGCCGGCACATCAAATGGGCCGCACACATCAGTATGTACTAGGGCAAGGAGATCTGTGGCCCTTTCCCCATGTCCTAACAAAAGGGAGTTTAGTCATTTTGCCATTGAAGACAAGATTCACAAATTGGATATGACTCAAAAGTCAATGGACTCAATAGCCCATTTTTCTCCAATTTGTTAATCCTATCTTCTGCTATATGACCTAATCTTAGGTGCCATAGATACCTATCATTTGGACTATCCCTAGGTCATTTCATGGCATTCACATTTTGCTCGATAGTTAAAAAATAGATACATCAATATGTAACTGATAAAGATCGTTAATAAGAAAACCACTTTGCAATTTTATTTCTTTCATAAAGAATGTTACAATGGTCCTTAAGAGAAACTAATCACATAGCCTTCTAATGCTAAGGCATGAAATAGAAATCAAATTCCTGCTAGCTGCAGGCACATAATAACAGTCTTTTAATAACTAAGTCTAAACCAGATGGTAGTCGAAGAGGGTATGTTCCCATGGCTACCAGGCAGCAACTCTTGCTCCATTTTTGATGCGTAGGATCATCTCACCATCCCTCAGCCTCCTGCTATCCTCAAGATCCTGCATAGAAGTGCACAAGATGAGCACTAGAACCAGAGTCAAGCACCCAACTGGATGCAGAAGAAATAAGGTTAGACTCAATAACGAGCATACCTCCAGAAGGACCTTCCTTCTTCTTCTTCAGGGTGGCCAGGTAAGTAGGGCAGTTCCGCTTTCCAGTGGCCATGTCATTGTTGCAATGGAAATACTTTTCCTTTGTCAGCGGCCTTCTTCTTCAGCTCTATCCTTTTTCTTCTTTCCTCCTTCCACTTTCTGCTTTTTCACAGACTTCTTTTTCTTTTCCAAAAGACTTTCTCTTTGGAAGAAGTCCGTTCCATAGCAAGCAACTGAGCCTTTAGAACCTTTCATAGAAAGCTCAGCGGTGAACCAGCATATGTTCATAAGTTCGGCCAAGAAATTTTGAAGTTTATGCATATGGTAGTTCATGATGAACTTGCCCATATGCATCAGTCAAGGATTGCAGAATTATATCATTCTGTAGATCCAAGTCAAACTTCACTCCAAGCTTCTCAAGCTCTTCCAAATGTCCTTGATCATCAGACAGTGATCTTGGACTGACTGCCCATCATGCATCTTAGCCTTAAAAGTCATTTAGTGACTTGATACTTGGCTGCGCGACTCTGTTCACCAAACATCTCCTATAGGTGAGCCAACATTTGGCGAGCAGTCCTGATATCTTCATGTTGGCACTGAAGCTCATCAGACATCGAGCCCAACATGTAGTATCTGGCCTTATTATCTTCGTCTGTCCACTTTTTCCAGAGATGCTCTCTATTCAGTAGGATGGACGAGCTGGTAAGGTGGGAGGGTCCTGGTCCAATACATGAGTTAACTTCTCAAAACCCAAAATGATTTTGAAGTTCCAAAGCCAATCCTTATAATTTGGTCCGGTCAGTCTATGGGTGTCCAGGATTCGTGCTAATGGGTTGGATGCAGACATTTTTTTGTAGAGAGTCAAAGTTTCTAGTTAGATATTGTAATTAAGACTTAACCAATTTATTTAGAAATTTTATTTTTAAATAAATTAGCTTTCACTATTTTCTCGGATCCCTACACTCCCTCTGTAGAGATGCGAAAATCTCCACGATTAATGATTTCTAGTGGATGGTGCGGTCCCACCAACTGACTCATCACCTCACCTAACAGTTATTGGTGATGGGTTAGCCAATGAGTGAACAACTCTATTCAATGATTCTCCAATCATGGTGCACCCAAACTTGATCTCTAATTCATGAATCTCACCATGCCCAGAATATTGATCCACTCCTTAGTTAAGTCAGATCCACTATTTGCACAGATTAGATTCCTAATTGAGTCTCTCACCGTATCTAGAATATTGAGCCCAATCCATCCTCCAGCTCATAGCATCCAATGCCTAATAGACATGGTTGCATCTTCCTAGTGCAACTGAGCCACTATAACCAGCGAGAACAATCAACCTCGGGAAGGGCCCGCACATCTACAATGGTGGAAGACCTTAGACTTAATCTTTTCTTAGAAAGATTTGATTTAGGTCTCATTAAACTAGACTTGACATAGTCATAACCATTATGACTAACCTAGTGGCATGGGTTAGCTCGGATTATTGACCACCTCAGATCAAAACTGAGCCAACAAATATGGCCAGGTAAGTGAGACCGATTGGAAGGAATATGCCATTAACTCGATAAGAATGCATTCAAGTCGAGTAGCTCCCAATTAAAAACCAGTCGGTCGTATCTGCCAAACTTACCTTAGACACCAAATTATTGAGCCAGAACCAATCGGGTTAGCCTACAATCCAGACTCTAACCACTGAGCCTAATTAGTTCTTAGCTTGATCGATCACTCATGTGATTCAATCTTGACCTAGACTTAGTGCTGGTCAATTTAAGCACTACTGATCCCATCTAACCAACTCTTGATTCGGTTTGATCAACCCCTTAGACCTAATTGAGCTACCCAAGCCCAAACCCAATATTATGAATATGTCTTAGATCTAAAATTCTTAATTTTAGACCTAATTAATATTTTATAATCTTAATTCTTAATTAAGTTTAGGGTTCATAAATAAAATATGTAAATAAAATCCTAGGGTTTCAGGATCTAGGATTTTGCAGAAACTAAGTTTTGATTTTTGATTAAGGATGAATGTGCAGCACCCCTACACATCATAAGAACACCCCATCGAATGGGAGGAGAGGGCATTTAAATCCTACTTTATTCTTATGACTAGGACGGCCAAGGGGAATACCTTAATCAGAAATATAAATCTACAAAACTAGTTAGATCTACATCATATATCTCATATATAAAATTTGATCTAACTTAATACAAGTTTTGTATACATCTCATGTATCATGCATGAATGTTTTTCATATCTAAATTATCTCATAATTATTTAAAAAATTAGATTTAAATTGATCACATCAAAATAAATTTTAATCTAGAGAATTATGTAGAACTATTCTATAACTAGTCTAGACATGCAATTATCATATCTCATATGATCTAAAAAATTAAATAATTTTATTTTCTATTTTTTAGATCTTATTATAATATTTATAATCATCAAAAAATAAAAAATAAATAGATCTAAAATCATAATTTAATCAAAGTAAATCATAATCATGCAGGACTACGTATAGAACCATTCTATTTTACAACTTATCATGCATATTGAAAAATTAGATCTAAATTATTTAATTTTAATTTTTTTTAATTTTAGATATAATCATATCTCATGTGACATCTAAAATCACCTAATTTTTAGATCAAAATAAATTAAAAATTAGATCTAAATAATTTTTATTGAACCTGGCTCTAATACCAGTTGAAGGGGAAATCTTGATTTCTCGGATCAGGTTCGTTCAGATCGGATTGGATCAAGAGAGATATTTCAAAAATTTCTTTCAAGCATCTATATCAAATTTGAGATATTTTAGATTTAATTTTACAGATCTAAAAATAAAAATAAAAATAAATTAGAACTAATTTAATTTATATCTTGATGTGGGTAATCCGATTACCCTTTGATGATCCTATTGAATGCCTGAGGTTCTGGATCTAGCCACGCAAATGCCTGACCTCTATCGATATTCACTTAAGCTGGATCTAGAGATCCTCTCCTTCTTTATCACCTCTCCAAAAATTAGATCTGGATCTGATTTGAAGAATTTTCAAAACTCCTGCTGAAGATCAGCAGTCGTCTCTACAGCAGTGCTGCCTTCTTCCTTTTTTGTCAGCTTTTTCTTGCCTGGATCGTACCAAACTGGAGCCCAACTTTCCTTGGGTGTGGAGAGGAGAGAGAGGATCAGAAGATGGCATGGATGAGGGAGAGGGGCAACCTTGGGGCATGGGCTAGGAGGAACTCTCTTAGGCGTAGATAGGGTTTATTTATAGACCCTGCTGCGCTATGCAGTGCCACATCATCCCGATCGCATTGCTTCGTGCAATCTGATCTAAATCTGATTAGTGGGATGACATCACCTGATCTAGTTAGATGAGAGCACAAAAATTCATTCTTAGATGGCACCTAAGACTGGTCAAAGTCTATAGCTAAGGGTCACCTAAGTTGAATCCAAGAAGCAACTTGGAGTCCCATCTCCAGGCATCCCAATCCATAGGCTCACGACATCCTAGGCATGCACCCCCTTCTTTCCAAATTCTAGTAAGGGGACAAGCCCCTATCTGCTCCCCAATAAGTGCATGACACATGGGCAGATGTTCAAAAGTCAAAGGTCAATGTTTAACTAAAGTCAAAGGACTAGAATTAGCAGATAACGAAAAATGGTAGGTGTTGTCTCAAATTTATCTCATAAATTAAGACAACCCTATTCTGATCTGGATAAGCTCCAATCAGACCAAGTAAAGGTATCTAACTGAGCACAAACATATTTGGCTCAGTTGAGATAACTTTTAATGATAATAAAAGGAGAACGTTAGGCTCAATCGTGTGCTAGCATGATTTTCTTGAGCCTAATTGAATCTAATTCAAATCAATTAAACTGGGTTAGTCCAATTGATGATATCCAGATCCAAATCCTTGTTTGTGTGATCTAGTTAGGTTAAATTCTATATGATAATGGTGTATGTCATGATCTTCATCATCGACATCATCGAAATTTCTTTCGATGGATTAGAACTATTCTAATTCAGACAACTGGAATGATCAATCATCTAAGTTATTCTCGTTGCTTCCAAAATCCACCAGTGACATCTAACAGTATATGGTGGCAATCCATCAAAACTAAAGTCGAATCTCTCAGTGTAGCTACTTGTGTGATTAAGTTCTTCTATCTTGAGCTCCGATCAGATTAGGGTTAAGGTGAACTCGTCAAACCCTAATTTCTATCATATGATTTAATCATTCGATTCAAGTCCGATGTGAAAACCTTAATAGAAACTCTTTCTATTATTTCACTCTCTACTATGGCCATGGGCTTATGGACTTGATTCTCATGATCATCATAGGGCTGCTCCTCATCCATCGAGGTAGATAGATTTTCTCTTGGTGCAATCCAATTCCTACAATGAACATGCTATAGCCAACATACACCTCAGGATTCTAAATGGCTAGGAGATCGAGTCATGGTGTAGTCAAACTATAACACCCTCAAGGTGAACTATCGATGCACCTCAGGTCAAAGAACCAGACACACCACTGCAGCTTCGAGTCAATCATCGATGAGAAGGTAGACTTCCTTATGACTACTCGAGGTGGTCATGCTCAGTGCCCTCATTCTCTAATGAGTACCTATACTCTCACTTCGATGTCTCTACACCATAGACTCAAGACTCATCCATTATAAAGAAGCGATTGTACACTAACCTTCCAGATCAATCATCATCCTCATGACGATTCTACGTTTAGGAGCATTTTATGAGTTAATAAATAAGAATTCATGTCTTAAATTTTCAACTTTTGAAAATATGAATTATCATTACCATTAACTCAAGGGATGTATCATAGATACTAAATACATATTTATGATAAAAAATAATCTATTTTATTATTTATAGTCTAAATTATAATTTTGCCCTTAGAAGTGTATTACAAGTGTCAGCCAATTTTGGCTTCTAGGGCACACATATCTAACAGTCTTAGATCTAAAAATTTTCTATTTTAGATCTAATATATTTTATAATCTTAATTCTTAATTAAGTTTAGGGCTTATAAATAAAACATGTATATAAAATCCCAGGATTGTAGGATCTAGGATTTTACAGAAATTAAGTTTTTTTATAATTTCTAATTAAGGACAAACGTGCAGCATCCCTACACACCATAAGAACATCCCATCAAATAAAAAGAGATAGCCTTTAAATTCTACTTCATCCTTATGATCAGACGGCCAAGGGACATGCCTTAATTAGAAATATGATAAATCTACAAATCTAGTTAGATCTACATCACATATCACATATATAAAAATTGATCTAACTAAAAACATATTTTGCATACATCTTATGTATCATATCATGCATATTTTCAAATCTAAATTATCTCATAAATATTTAAAAAATAAGATTTAAATTTGATCATATCAAATTAAAATTTATTCTAGATAATTTTGTAGAACTATTCTACAACTAGTCTAAATATGCATCTATCATATCTCATATGAACAAATTAAATCAATTTATTATTTTTTTTAAAATCTAATTATAATATTTATAATATCAAAAAATAGTAAATAAATAGAGTTAAAAATTATAATTAATCAAATTAAAATTATAATTTTGCTAGACTACATATAGAATAATTCTATTCCTAGTCTAGTCATGCATCTCATACATTATAGATCTAGATTATTTAATTTTTATTTTTTTAATTTTAGATCTAATCACATTTAATGTGACATCTAAAATTATCTAATTATCAAATTAAAAATAAATTAAAATTAGATCTAATGAATTGTGGAACCTGGCTCTGATACCACTTGAAGGAAAAAACTTATTTTCCAGGTCAGGTACGTTTAGATCTGATTGGATCAGAAGAAATATTTTAAATAAATTTTCTCTAATATCCTAATTAAATCTGAGACTCCTCAAATTTAATCTTATTGATCTAATAATAAACATATAATAAAAATTAAATCTAATTTAATTATATCTTTATTTTGGATAATCCAATTATCCTATGATGATCTCGATGTTTGCCTGAGGTTCTGGATGTAGCCACACAAGCGCCTGACCTCTACCAGTATCCACTCAAGCAGGATCTAGAAATCTTCTCCTTTTCAATCAATCCTCCAAAAATCAAATATAGATCTGATCTTGAAGGTCTTCAAAACTTCTTTTGAATAACTGTCATTATCTCTTGCAGCAGTGCTACCTTCTTCCTTTCCTTACATCTTTCACTTGCTTGGATTGCACCTTATTCATGCCCATGACCCCTTGGGCATGGAGAGGAGAGATAAGACCAAAGGGTGGCATGGAGAAGGAGGGAGCGAGGCTTTGTGGCGTGGGCTAAAGGTAGAAGCATTAAAAACTAGGCATAGACAGTATTTATATAGACCCTGCTGCGCCTTATAGTGCCACATAATCCCGATCAATCATGGCCCTTTAAGCAATTAGATCTAAATCTGATTGGTATGATGACATCATCTAATCTAAATAGATGAGAGATCCTCAAAACCCTCCTAAGGTGGCACCAAGACTGGGTCAAACAAGAGTTCTTGGCACCACATAGTTTAATCCCCTGAAGCAACCCTGGAGTCCCATTTGTATGGGACTCTTTCTTTATCCTCATGGGGCGCATGCCTCCCTCGGCATGCACCCTCTTCCTATCTACATTTAGCAGGGGACAAGGCCCTAGGTACTCTCCTATAGGTGCATGACACATGGGCAGATGTCCAAGTGTCTAGGGTCAACATTTGATAAATATCCAAAAATATAAATTAGCAGATGATCGAAAATGGTAGATATTATCTTAAATTTATCTCATAAATTAAGACAATCTTTTTTTGATCTGGACGAGCTCTATTCAGATCAAGTAAAGATTTCTGAGCAAGCCCAAATACATTTGGCTTAGTTGAGACAAGCTTTAATGATTATTAAAGAAGAACATTAGGCTCAATCGTGTGCTAGCAGGATTTTTTTGAATCTAATTGAATCTTATTCAAATCAATTGAACTGGATTAGTCTAATTGATGACATCTAGATCCAAACCCTTGTTTGTGTGATCTAGTTAGGTTCAGTTCGATATCGTAATGGGATATATCGCGATTGCTATCATCAACATCATCGAAATACCTTTTGATGGATCAGAACTTTTTTGATTCATACAACTAGTATGATCAATCATCTAAATTATTCTAATTGCTCCCAAAATCCACTAGTGACACCTAGCAGCATATGGTGGCAACCCATTAGAACTGAAAGTTAATCTCTTGGTGCGGTTACCTGTGTGATAGGTTTCTCTATCTTGAGCTTCGAGCGGATTAGGATTAAGGTGATCTCATCAAATCCTAATATCCATCATATGAATTAATCATTCGATTCAAGTCTAATGTGAAAACCCTAACAAAAACTCTTTCTATTATTTTACTCTACCATGGCCATGGGCTTATGGACTTGATTCTCATGATCATCATAGGGCAGCTTCTCATCTATCGAGGTAGATAGATCCCCTAACGGTGCAATGCAATTCCTACAACGAACATGCTATAGCAAACATACATCTCAGGATTTCGAATGGCTAAGAGATCGAGTTATGGTGTAGTCAAACTATAACACCCTCAACGTGAACTACTGATGCACCTTAGGTCAAAGAATCAGACATACCAATCTAGCTTCAAGCTAGTCATCGATGAGGTAGACTCCTCATGACTGCTCGAGGTGGTCACTTTCAGTGCCGTCATTCTCTAATGAGTACCTATGCTCTCGCTCCGATGTTTCTACACCATAGACTCAAGACTCATCTATCCTAAAGAAGCGATCGTATACCAACCTTCCTGATCAATCACCATCCTCATGATGATCCTACGATCAGGAGCATTTTATGAGTTAACAATGAAAATTCATGTCTTAAATTTTCAACTCTTGAAAATATGACCTATCATTACCGTTAACTCAAGAGATGTATCACAAACACTTTCAAATATGCATTATGATAGAAGATAACCTATTTTATTATTTATAATTAAAATTATAATTTTATCCTTAGAAGTATATTATAAGTGTAAGCCAATCTGGCTTCTAGGATGTACATATCTAACAGTTTTTGTGCCTTATATGTTGATGGCTTGTCTAATGCTTCTGATGTGGGCGCAGGGTTGATCTTGGTTAACTCGAAGGGAGTCATTGCTGAATATATGCTATGCTTTGAGTTTCCTGCGACTAATAATGGAGCCAAATATGAAGCTCTAATCGTAGGGTTAAAGATAGCTAAAGAGTTGGAAGTGAACCAACTCCAGGTCTATAATGATTCCCAATTAATTGTCAGATAAGTTGGTGGCAATTATGAGGCTCGAGAAGAAAGCATGATAAACTATCTCAAGCAAGTGAAAAACTTGATCCCGGCATTCAACCATTTTGACATCAAGCAGATCCCAGGAGCAAAAAATACTAGGGCTGACTTTCTCTCTAAGTTGGCAATGTTGGCCCCAACTATATTGCTTAAGGAAGTCTTCGTCAAAGTCCTGAAACACCCTCACTCAGAAGAGCGACAGTCTGTAATGCTGGTTGACCATGAGCCATGTTGGATTGATCCACTGGTTGATTATCTTAAAGATGAAGTTCTTCCTTATGACCCGAAGAAGCTCAAAAACTCAGAAATCGAGCCTCCTGATATATTATGTATGAAGGCAAGCTATATAAAAGGCCATATTCTTTACCGCTCTTGAGATGTCTCTGATCTTCAAAAGCCGACTTTGTGTTATGAAAAGTACATAAAAAATTTTATAGAAGTCATGTAGGGGCTAGATCCTTATCACAGAGACTACTTCGACAGGATTACTATTGGCCAATGTTGTATCATGATTCTATAAAATATGTTAGAAAATATGATCGCTATCAAAGAAATGCAAATATCCAAAGACAATCGGCCACCGAGCTTACTTCAGCAAGAGCCCCATGATCATTTGCACAATGGGGCATGGATATACTTGAATCTTTTTTCATGACATCTGGACAGCGAAAGTTTCTTCTAGTAGCAATCAACTATTTTACAAAATGGATTGAGACCGACCCTCTAGCAAAAATCACTGAAGCAAAAGTGCAGGATTTCGTTTGGAAGTTGATTGTTTGCAGATTTGGTTTGCCTCGAACCCTCATAACAGATAATGGGCAATAGTTTGCTGGAACAAAGTATGTCAAGTTTTGTGGAGACTTAAATATCTCCCACCATTTTACATAAGTAGCCCATCCACAGGCAAATGACGAAGCCAAAGTAACCAACAGAACCTTGCTCCAGGATATCAAAGTAAGACTTGAGAGAGCAAGGGGGACTTGGGTGGATGAACTTTACCATGTACTCTGGACATACCAAACTATCCAAAAACTACCAACTAGAGAAACACCATTTGCCTTGGCCTTTGGAACAGAGGTGGTCATCCTGATTGAGCTCAAGCTCCCATCGGCACAAGTTATGGCCTTCAATGAGCAGTTGTTGCCTAGCTAGCAACCCAAGAGAGGGGGTGAATTAGGTTTTAAATATTTTAAAGCTAATTTAAAGATATCAAGATTGAATGATGATATGCAAGATGTATGTATGAAGTAATTTTTGTTAGAGAAAAATATAAAAGATTAGAAAGCAATAATTTAACAAACTAAGGAAACAAAGATAGCCAGCATACCACAAACAGGCAAGATTTATAGTGGTTCGGTGCTTTCCTTGCACCTACATCCACTCCCCAAGCTCCTACTTGGAAATAAAATTTACTAACCGTATTCAAACTGAATACACTATTGGAAACCTCCAACCCTAGCTATCCCAAGCTAGAATACTTATTTCTCAGATACAAGCCAATCCAATATAATTTTATTCAAGGTTAGGATCAATCTTTTCAAGTTTTGGAACCCCCCTAAAACTTGAATCAAAATAGTAAAGTAGAGTAAAATATTTAATGACAATCAAATACAAGTTTAGCTTTCTTTATGAGCAAATAAAATTTTAAGAACGATTTTCACAATAATGGAGGAAGCTTCTCTAATTCTTTTCAAGATTGTTGGAGATTTGATAGAGCTCTTGAGAGGTAGGTGAACTTGAAACAAAGGCTTCTTTCCTTGAAGATGACTTTTGCTTAGGGCTGAAATTGAATCATACCAATATCTTGTATTTTTTTCTATTTAAAACTTTTTAAATCTTCAATAGATGGAGGAGAAAATCCTAGGCAAGATTTGTATCCATTGGAGATATTAAAGAAACCATTAAAACCTGCCAAAATAAAAATAAAAATAGTCATTGTAGAAAAATTTTCGTTGTAGGGGTCGACTCATGGCATAGAGGTTGACCTCTGAGACAAAATCTAGAAAAATAGCCATTCTATATTTTTAGCCTTTGGAACAGTAGAGGTCGATCTTGGGGTCGACCCTTGGCACAGAGATAGCATGCTAAATAGCCCTTTTCAGTAGGGGATGACCTAGGGGTCGACTCTTTTTCTTCAAACTTGATTTTCTCTCAATGATTTTCTCTCAAAATAAGCATCCAAAAATCATTAAACTACCCTCAAAGGATTAGAAATATTCTATAGTTGCTCTTAAGGCTCTCAGATCAAAACTTGATAAAATTATGATTTTGTCTCTGAAATATAAAAAGTCTTTTTTCAAGCCAAATTTATTAGTAATCCTCTCAAATGCTTTATAATCATCAAAATCAATTCTTGGAGTAATAATTTCTCTTTTTTTTATGATGACAAAATATTTGAGCATAAGCAAAAATAAAGCATATAGAATCATTAATTGAGGGTTTAAAAAATTTTGAAGGAAAATGCTACATCACATACTAGGATATTATATTCAATTATTTGATCAATATATCATCAAGAGCAATTTGATGATTAATTATAGTCAAGCATTTAAATGACTTGCAAAAGTATTTGACTTACTTATTCCTTTAACAATTTTACTTCTATTTTATTCTTTTTGTCACTTTTACTTTATTTTTACTTATGGTCCTATTTTATTTGCTCTGCTTCCCCTTTTTGACATCATCAAGTAAGATCTTAAAGAATTTTAAAATTTAAAAATAAAAATGCCGCCTCCTTAAGTTATTCCATATGTTTTTCTATTAGAATAAGAGTTTATAACAAAACTTTCAATTTACAACATAGTGATCATAATGAAATTTAGCCAATTCATAAAGGTTTCATTTCACATCATTCAAATGACATCATCACATATTTACATCCAAATGATTATCATAACATCAAGTCATCAAAATATATAAGTGCTAAACATACAAAATATAAAGGTATCAAAAGTATTCATGGAAATTAGGCTATCAAAACATACAAAATTCATGGATACAACTATCCATGACCCAAACAGCTAATAGTACCAATGCCATAAGTTTGATTCAAAAAAAAAAAAATCAACTATGACTTGATCAACAACTCATAGAAATAACTAAGAGATACTAGATCATAACCTAATATAAAGATGACTAAACTAAATCTAGTAGAGATCACTGCTGGAAGTATCTAAATCAGATGAGTAATCATAGATGTAATGGGGTGTGATAGGGTCAAATCCAGGAGCACGTCCTTGACGATGTCTGCCTCGACCATGGGTGTAGGTGCGGGCTCGAGCAGCTGGATGAAAAGACTCAGGAGGCTAAAAGGAAGTGGGCTGAGCAAGAAGAGCAATCCTGATAGTGTCTAAATGATCTAATGCTCTCAACATGGACTGAGTGATGGCACCAATCTATGTAGATAGAGTCTCACTGGAATCTCTAAACTCTCTCCTCAAGAAGTCAAAACCATCCTCCAGAACACCTCAAAGTCTGGTTGCCTCAGTAGTAAGATCTGATATCTCTGAAATATCCTCTCTCATCTGAGGACAAGCCAGATCCAAAACCTGCTTCTACAAATCTAAAACTCTACCTATCAATCTCAAAACATATCCCTCGAGATCCTCAAGCCATGCAGACTTAGCAGTAAGCAACTGAAAGATAGTAGATACATGTGGAATCACAGACTAATCAGAAGATGGGATGAACTGAGTACTTCCCCTTGAGTGGTATTGGCTATCTGCTGAGATAAAAGACATGCAATCCTCTGAGATAGGATATCAATAATTGGCTGAACTAACTCGTCAGTGATCCTACTGATCTGGTCATCAGAGAATCTAACATCTATGTCTCTACTCCTCGATGGTGCCACATCTGCATCTCTCCTCACTGACTCTAAGGGACCAGCCTCATGATCAGATACAAACTGAAAGTCAGGAGATCCTCTATGATCATGAGAAGATAAAGATGGTCCCTCCTCAGCTCCCTCTACATCCTCAACATGTTTGAACCAACCGCCATCAATCTCTGAAAAACCCATGAGATGCAGTCCATGGCAGTTGATGGTATCGGTGTAAGATAATCTGGCAATTGGCTCTCCTTCAAAACTATCTCCAAACCTCCTAAACACTAATGAGAGGGCCATAACATAGGGTAGATGAGCCTTAGACCTATTCATGGTCTCTCTCATCATTTTTATCATCAAAACAAGGATGTTAAAGGGGGTCTCTGTAATCACATGAAACATGATACATATGTCCCTACAAGATAATAAATCATGCCTACCACTCCTAGGAATAAATAACTTGGTAACCATGGTGTGTAACACTCTCATTTCAATAGAAAGAATCTTGACCTCTAATTTGTTCAAATTTTCTTCAAATTCTCTCCTTAAGATGGCTCTCAATCCTTCTTCTTTATAGGTTAGTTCCATTTTCTTATAACCCTCACATGGTAATCATAGAATTTCCTCTAAGTGAACTGGATCAAGAGTAATCTTAGTACCTTTGACAACAGATTTTACTATTCCATTGAAGTATGCAAAATTTAGGTAAAACTTTCTAACCAAATCCACATATGTAGTTTCTTTCAACTTGCAAAAGTAATCCCATGCTTGCTTTTTAATTTTTAATACAAATGAAAATCCTTCTTTCTTAAAGAAACTAAAATCAACATTCTTTCCCGGTTCAACCTTTCTATCAGACAAAGGAACCTTACTAGGTGTAAGAAGAGACTGTGAAGATTGTCTGGAGGCAGAGGTTGGACTAGTAGAGGGCTCTGGTGCTGTTCTTTTCCAATGGGCTTCTTTCTCTAAGCAATGGATTGATTTTTTCCTCTATGGCAGTTTCATCTTGGGCACCATTATAACCAAAAGAAGCCTCAATCCCACACAAGAGAGTCAAGAGAAAGTGGAATAGAGAAGATTTGAGAAGAAGATGAAAGGTTTTGAGGAAGGAGTCGACAGTGGATTTTAGGATAAGGGTTTGCTAGAATTCTTCAAACCATCCAAATAGAAAGAAAATAGAAAGAGATTTGGTTTCTTAAGGGGCGATTTGTGGTGAAGATCTTGGGAGAAAGAGAGATTTTAAGAGATTTCTTTGATTGAAGGGTTGGAGAGAAAGATCGATTTGTTCAGGTGAAGCGAGAAACAGGGGAGGTCTGCCTCTTGATCGAAGGAGTTCTTGATTAATAGGGCCGGGCGAAAAGGATTTTGGTCAAATTACAAGAATGCCTATGAGTCATCCCTTAGGTCAACCCATGGCACAAAAAGATCCAAAAATTGATGAAAAATTATGAAAAAATCTAAGATTTTAGGGGTATAATTTTACACATGAGAGTGATCAAAGGATGATTAGATTTGAGCTTTTTGAGAAAGAAAAGTGAGATATTGGCTCAAGGTAGTTTAAGATAATATTTTGATAGACGAGAGCTTGGAATCATAAAGATGTTTAGGCTAGGGTATCAAGAATTTCTAATTCTCTTCTAATCTCACAGAATTTATCTTCACATAAAGCCTTAGTAAAAATATCAGTCAATTGATTTTTAGTATAAATGTAATCAAGAATTATATCATTATTTTAAACATGCTCTCTTATGAAATGATGTCTTATTTCAATGTATTTTGACCTAGAGTGTTGGATTGGATTCTTAGTTAGATTTATGGTACTAGTATTATCATATCTTATCAAAGTTTTATTTAGTTTGATACGAAAGTCCTCAAGTTGTTGCTTAATCCACAAGATTTGTGCACAACAACTTCCGACTGTAATGTATTCGGTCTTGGCCATAGACAATGCTACTGAATTTTACTTCTTGCTAAACCAATAGATTAAGTTAACTCCTAGAAATTGGCAACTTTCACTAGTGCTTTTTCTATCTAATTTACATCCAGTATAGTTTGCATCTAAATATCCAATTAAATTGATTGATGAATTCTTAGAGTACCATAAATCTATGGATTGAGTTCCTTTTAGGTATTTAAGTATCATTTTTACAATATTTAAATGTGATTCTTTTGGATTAGATTAAAATCATGCATATAAACAAATACTAAATATGATATCTAGTCTACTAGCAGTTAAATACAATAAAAAAATAATCATGCCTCTATAAAGTTTTTGATCAACATTTTTACCTCATTCATCCTTGTCAAGCTTACATGATGGACTCATAAGAGTATCAATTGCTTTGGAGCTCTTCATCCTAAATCTCTTGAGTAGTTCTCTTATGTACTTTCTTTAAGTGATGGAGATTTCTTCTTTTGTTTGTTTAATTTGAAGTTCGAGGAAGAATGTTAGTTCATCCATCATGCTCATCTCGAACTCCCCCTACATGAGCTTAGCAAAATCATGAGATAAAGTTTCATTAGTAGATCCAAATATAATATCATCAACATATATTTGTATTACTAAGATGTCATCATGATCTCTTTTAATGAAAAGGATGGTATCTACATTTTCTCTTGAAAATCCATTATTAAGCAAGAATTTACTTAGACTTTCATACCAAGCCCTAGGTGCTTGTTTTAAACCATATAATGCTTTGTTTAATCTAAAAACAAAATTTAGAAAAGCATGATTTTCAAAATCGGGAGGTTGTTCTACATAAACTTCTTCAGTAATATATCCATTTAGAAAAATATTTTTAACATCCATTTGAAATAGCTTGAAATTCATAAAGCATGCATAAGCGAGTAAAAGTCTAATTGCTTCTAGTCTAGCAGCAGGTGCAAAGGTTTCATAAAAATCAATTCCCTCTTCTTGATTATAATTCTTTGCAACTAATCTTGCTTTATTCCTAATTACATTTTCATTTTCATCTAATTTATTTCTATATACCCATTTTGCATCAATTATTGGATAATTTTTAGGTCTTGATACTAAGGTCCATACATTATTTCTTTCGAATTGATTAAGTTCCTCTTGCATTGCATTTATCCAATTATAATCATTTTCGACTTCATCAATGGTTTTGGGTTCAAAATGAGAAACACATGCAAAATGATTGTATGCATCTCTAAGTAAAGAGCGAGTTCTTACCCCATGTATAGGATCATCAATAATTAGTTCTTTGGGATGATTGTGAACATACCTCCATTCTTTTGAAAGATCATTTGTACCTTGAGGTTGTTCATATTGTCCTTCACCATCAATTTCTTACTTATCTTCATGATTATCTTCATTTTGAATTGTTGAATCCTTTAGGGTGATCTCCTTCATTTCTTCTATAAGAGGATCTGCATCATCAATATTCTCACTCTTTCTTGATGGAAGATCATTAGTCTCATCAAAAATAACACGTATTGACTCTTCTACTACTAAGGTTCTTTTGTTAGAAACTCTAAAAGCTTTACTAGAAGAGGAGTAACCAAGAAAAATAGCTTCATTGGATTTTGCATCAAATTTACCTAAATTTTTTTTACCATTTTTCAAAATAAAACATTGACAACCAAAAATATGATAATATGCAATGTTAGGTTTTCTTCCTTTCAAATGCTGATAAGATGTTTTCTTTAAAATTGGTCTAATTAAGGCATAGTTTAAGATGTAACATGCTATGTCAATTGCTTCTACCCAAAAGTACCTTGGAAGATTGCTTTCACATAGCATAGTACGGGCCATTTCTTCTAGAGTTCTATTTTTGCTTTCTACAACTCTATTTTGTTGGGATGTCCTAGGTTTTGAAAAATTATGGCTAATTCCTTTTTCATCATAAACTTTTTTAAGATTTTGATTTTCAAATTCGGTTTCATGATCACTTCGAATACTTTGAATTGAAAATCCTTTTTCATTTGTAACTTTTTGGTAAAACTTTGTAAAAACATGAAAAATTTAATCTTTATGTGCCGAAAAGAAAATTCATGTAAAACATGAGTAGTCATCGATAATTACAAAATCATAATATTTTCCACTAAAGCTTGTTGTTCTTATAGGATTGAACAAATCCATGTACAAAAATTTCAATGGCCTAAAAGTTGAAACAATATTCTTAGATTTAAATGAAACTCTTGTTTGTTTACCTAGTTGGCATGCATCACAAATTTTAACTTCTTCAAAGTTCAATTTTGGTAAATCGGTAACTAATTCCTTTTTGATAAGCTTTGAAAGTGAATGCATACTAATGTATGCAAGCCTACGATGCCAAAGCCAACTAGTCTCATTAATTTTGGCATTCATAGCTACTAAACATTGCATGTTTATCATAGAAAGATCATTCAAATCTATCATATAAATATTAACATGTCTATGACCAACAAACTTAATGCCATCATCATTGGAACTAGTTACAATGCACAATGAAGATTCAAAACCAACTTTGTAACATTTGTGACAAAGTTTACTAATACTTAAGAGATTGTGTTTTAAACCATCTACTAATAAAATATTTTTAATATACTTGAAGGGAGTGATACCAACATTACCTATACCAATAATCTTTTCTTTGCCATTGTCTCGAAATATGACCATCCCTCCATTTTTAGCGTCAAGCATGATGAATTGGGAATCATCACCGGTCATGTGTCTTAAGCATTTGCTGTCAAGATACCATCTTCGATTTTCTACTTTGGATGCAAGACACACCTACAAGCAAAATCAAGTCCTTACTCTAGGTACCCAAGTTTTCTTAGGTCCTTTAAGGTTAGTCATAATGGTTCTTTTTGGAACCTATATTTTTTTTACATTTAAATTGTTAGAGAAGCATGTATAAGATATGTGTCATAGTTTACCATATTTTAAGTAAGTAATATTAAAAAAATTATTGCTTTATGAATTTATAAAAATATTTTTTTAAAATTTTTATTTTCTTAGGGGGTTATAGCCTAAACCAGTCTTATCATAAATGGTCTTTTGACTTTCAAGAATCATATGAAGTTTATTTGAACTCAAAGTAAAATTTTTAACTATCGATTTTAAATTGCTGATTTTATTTTTCAAATTTAGATTCTCTTGAGTTAAGACTAGTTTTTTAGTTAGGATAGTTTCATTTTCTTTTAGCAAGACTTGATTTTTTAATTTTAGTTCTTTACTTTTAGTTTCTAACTTCTTTAAATCATCTACCAAATCATAGAAGGCTTCTTGAAGTTCTTCAAATGTAAATTCATTTGAGATTTCAACACTTACCTTTTTCTCATATGCCATAAGGCATAGGTTGGCTTGTTCATGAGCTTCTTTCTCTTTGGAGCTTGAGTCATCACTATCACTCCACATTGCCACCATAGCCTTTTTCTTATATTTCTTGAAAATCTTTTTAAGTTGAGGATATTCAAACCTAAAGTGCCCCAACTTCTTATATTCATAGCAAATAAGGGGCTGCTCCCTATCATTTTTCTTGCTATGCTCCCCTTTGGTAGGTAGCCTCCTCCTCATCCTTTATTTTCTCTTCAAAAATCTCTTGAACTTTCTTATGATGAAGGCTATTTCTTCATCTTATTCTTCATCTTTCATTTCATTGGATTCCTCATCTTGTTAAGTGGTGGATTTAAGGGCTATTGTCTTTTTTTCTTGACATCTTCTTCTTGATGTTGTTTCATGCTTAGCTCGTATGTCATTAGTGATCCTAGAAGCTCCTCTAAGGGTAAAACATTCAGATCTTTGGCTTCTTAGATTGTAGTCACATTGGCCTCCCATGTCCTTAACAAAAATCTAAGAATCTTTCTCATAAGATCACTATTAGAATAAGACTTGCCAAGACTTTTAGAACCATTTATAATATCCATAAATCTAGTAAACATTACAATTATTGACTCATCATGCTCCATTTTGAAAAGTTCATATTTGTGCATAAGCATGTTAATTTTTGACTCCTTAACTTGATTAGTGCCTTCATGAGTTACTTCTAACCTATCCTATATTTTCTTAGCCAACATGCATGTTGAAATATGATTAAATTCATTAGCATCTAGAGCACAATATAAAACATTAATGGCTCTTGCATTTAGTTGAGCCATTTTCTTATCAATCTCATCCCATTTCTTTTCAGATTTGATTGATTCCTCACTATCAATTATCTTAGTGGGTGTGTATGGTCTATTAACTATGATACTCCACATATCACAGTCAAGTGCTTGTATGAAAATTTTTATCCGAGCTTTCTAATAGGTATAGTTTGTCCTATTAAAAAGTGAAGGTTGGTTTGTGGACTGCGCCTCGACTAGAGAAATACCATCTTGGGTTGCCATAGATCTTTGGCCCTTTGATCGTTAAATCAAAGTAGGACTAGAGCACCGGGCTCTGATACCACTTATTGCCCAGCTAGCAACCCAAGAGGGGGGAGGGTGAATTGGGTTTTTAATATTTTGAAGCTAATTTAAAAATATCAAGATTGAATGATGATATGTAAGATGTATGTGTGAAGCAATTTAGGTTAAAGAAAAATATAAAAGATTAGAGAGCAAGAATTTGACAAACTAAGAAAAGAAAGATAGTAAGCATACCACAAACAAGCAAGATTTATAGTGGTTCAGTATTTTTCTTGTACCTACATCCACTCCCTAAGCTCCTACTTGGGAATTAAAATCCACTAACAGTATTCAAACTGAATACACCATTGAAAACCTCCAACCCTAGCTATCCTAAGCTAGAACACTTATTTTTTGAGTACAAGCCAACCTAATACAATCCAATTCAAGATTAGGATCAACCTTCCCATGCTTTGGAACCCCCCCAAAACTTGAATCAAAATAGTAAAGCAGAGTAAAAGATTTAATGATAATCAAATACAAGTTTAGCTCCCTTTGTGAGCAAATAAAACCTTAAGAATGCTTTTCACAATAATGGAGGAAGCTTCTCTGATTTTTCTTAAGATTGTTGGAGATTTGAAAAAGCTTTTGAGAGGTAGGTGAACTTGAAATGAAGGCTTCTTTGTTTGAAGATAACTTTTGCTTAGGGCTGAAATTGAATCATACCAATCTCTTATGTTTTTCTCTATTTAAAGTCTTTTAAATCTTCAATAGGTAGAGGAGAGAATCCTGGGCAAGATTTATAGCCATTGGAGATATTAAAGAAACCATTAAAACCTGCTAAAATAAGAAAAAAATAGTCATTGTAGAAAAAAATTTGTTGTAGGGATCGACTCATGGCACAGGGGTCGACTCATAGGTTGACTCATGGCACAGGGATCGATCTCGAGGTCGACCTCTATGACAAAATTCAAAAAAAAAGCCATTCTGTATTTTTAGCCTTCGGAATAGTAAAGGTCAACCCCATTCATGGCACAGGGATCGACCTCTAAGACAAAATTCAAAAAAATAGCCATTCTATATTTTTAGCCTTCAAAACAGCAGAGGTCGACCCTGGGATCGATCCTTGGCACAGCAATAGCATGCCAAATAGCCCTTTTTAGCATAGGACGACCTAGGGTTCGACTCTTTCGCTTCAAACTTGATTTTCTCTCAAAGTAAGCATTCAAAAATCTTGAAAATACCTCCAAAGGATTAGAAATCTTCTATACTTGCTCTTGAGGCTCTCAGATCAAAACTTGATAAAATTATGATTTTGCTCTTGAAATACAAAAAGACTTTTTTCAAGCCAAATTCATTAGTAATCTCCTCAAATACTTTGTAATCATCAAAATCAATTCTTGGAGCAATAGCAGCGCAATTCATAGGACCTCAGAGCTAACCTCAACCTATTGGATAAAAAATAAGTAGAAGCCCAAGTTCGGATGGCTACTTACAGACGAAGGGTGGTCCGATACTACAACTCCAGAGTCAAGAATAAAGTATTCAAAGTGTGGGACTTGGTGCTTTGGCGTGCAACTATTTCTCAGCCTCAAAACCAAGAGAAGGTCGCCCCAAATTGGGAAGGACCCTACGAGATCAAAGAAGTTGTCCGACCTAGGACATACTATTTAAGGGAGCTAGGAGGAATGGACCTACCTTGACCATGAAATTTGAAAAACTTATGGATGTATTACTAATGATTTGGTTGCAATGAAATCTCCCTACTTTAACACCCTAATCTTTATTATACATCTATAATGATGGAGGGTTACCTCCCAAACTTGACCATGCGATGAGCGCAGCCATATTAGGAATAAGAGGAGGACCTTGTCCTACCATAATTAAAGTCGAAGGCCTTGTTAGCTAAGATGAGATGAAGAGAGAGGCCCTGACAACAGCCATAATGTGCTCCTACAGCCATGTTAGGTAAAGGAGGAGGACCTCATTCTAACTTGAGCAAAGTCAAAGGCCTTGTTAACTTAAGATGAGATGAGGGTAGAGGCCTTGACAACGATCCTAATATGCCCCTATAGTCATGTCAGGAATAGGAGGAGAACCTCGTCCTGACATGAGCAAAGTCAAAGGCCTCGTTAAGTTAAGACGAGATGAGGGGAGAAGCCCTGATCCATGCTCCCTAATGTATCCCCTATAGGCCATGATCAGAAAATAGGAGAAGAACCTCATCCTAACATGAGTTGCCTGCTGCAAAAGACGACTGCAGATCTTCAAAGAGTTTTGAAGATCCTCCAGATCAGATCCAGAATCTAATTTGGAGGTGTGATAGAGAAGAAGAGGTTCTCCAGATCCAACCAAGTGGATACTGTAGAGGCCAGGTGCTTGCGTGGCTGAGATCCAGAACCTTCCGCTGCAAATCAGGATCATCTACAGGGTAATAGGATTACCCAAATCAGGTAAATTGAATTTGATTTAATTTATCTTCTTTATTTTATTATTAAAATAATAAGAATTAGATCTGAAAATATATCAAAATCTGATTGAGATTAAAGAAATTTTAAATATATCTCTTGATCTAATCAGATCTGGGCACGAAACCTGGACCGGGAAATCAGGATTTCACTTCAACTCGGTTATCAGAGCCATGTTCTAGATTATTTAGATCTGATTTAATTTTATTTTAATTAGAAAATAAAGTGATTTTAGATGTCACATGAGATGTGATCAGATCTGAAATCAGAAAAATTAAATTTAAATGATTTGGATCTAAGAACATGAAGATAGTGCATGACTAGTTTAGAATAGAATAGTTCATAGAATAGGTTTTGCATGTCTTTGATTTAATCTGATTAATCATATTTTAGATCTTCTTATTTATTGTGTTTCTGATATTATAAGTGTGTATAATATACAAATCTGGATAAACAGCAAATAAAAATTATTTAATTTTAAATATCATATGAGATATGATAGATGCATGACTAGACTAATTGTAGAATAGTTCTTACATAATTGTCTAGATTAGAATTTATTTTGATTAGACAATTTAAATCTAATTTTTTAGATTATTATGTGATAATTTAGATCTGAAAACATTGCATGAATTGATACATGAGATGTATGCAAAATATGCCTTGATTAGATCTAAATTTGTATATGAGATATATGATATAGATCTATAACTGTTTTTGTAGATTTACATGTTCCTGATTAAGGCGTTCCTCTTGGCCGTCCGGTCATAAGAATGAAGAAGGGTTAAAGGCTCTCTCTTCCCATTCGATGGGGTGTTCTTTATGACGTGTAGGGGTGCTGCGTGTTCGTCCTTAATCAGAAACCCAAAACTTACTTTCTGCAAAATCCTAGATCCTGAAACCCTAGGATTTATTATGCATATTTTGTTTATGAACCCAACTTAATTAAGAATTAAGTTATGGAATATCAATTAGGTCTAAAAGATAGAATTTCAGATCTAAAGACATATTCATAATACTGGGTTCGGGGCTTGGGTAGCTCAATTGGTCTAAGCGGTTGATCAAACCGAATCAAGAGTTGGTTAGATGGATCAACAATGCTTTAAATTGACCAGCCTAATAGGATTAAGTCTGGGTCAAGATCGAGTCACGATCAAGCAAGACCTAATTAGGCTCAGAGGTTGAGTCTGGATTATAGAACCCAATTGGTTCTGACTCAACAATTTGGTGTCTAAGGTAAGTTTGGCACAGACGACCGACTGGTTTTTAATTGGACAGCTACTCGACCTGAATGCGTTCATTGTGCGAGTTAACGGAATATCCTTCCACCGGTCTCACTTACCTGGCCATTATCAGTTGACACAGTTCTGATCTGAGGTGGTCAATAATCCGAGCTGACCCATGCCACTAGGTTAGTCATAATTGTTAGGACTAAGCCAAGTCTAGTTTAATGAGACCTGAATCAATTCTCCCTAAGAAAAGATTAAGTCGAGGTCTTCCACCATTGTAGACGTGCGGACCCTTCCGGGGTTTGATTGTTCTCACTGCGATACAGTGGCTCAGTTGCACCGGGAAGACGCAACCATGTCTATTTAGGCATTGGATGCTATGGGCTGGAGGATGAGTTGGCTCAATATTCCGGATATGGTGAGAGAACCAATTAGAACTCAGTCTATGCAATAATGGTGGGTCTGACTTAACTAAGAGTGGATCAATATCCGGATATGGTGAGATCCATGAATTAGAGACCAAGTTTGGGTGCACCATGATTAGACAATCATTGAACAAGAGTTGTTCACTCATGTGGCTAACCCATCACCAATAACTGTTAGGTGAGGTGATGAGTCAGTTGATGAGACCGCACCACCCCACTAGAAATCATCAATCGCGGAGATTTTCGCATCTCTACAGAGGGAGTGTAGGGATCCGAGAAAATAGTGGGAGCTTAATTGTTTAAAAATAAAATCCCTAAACCAAATTGTGCAAAGTCAAAATTACAGTATCTAACTAGAATCGTTGACTCTCTACAGGAAAATGTCTGCATCCAACCCACTGGCACGTATCCTAGACACACATAGACTGACTGGACCCAATTATAAAGATTGGCTCAGGAACTACAAAATTGTTTGGGTTCAGAGAAAGTTAACACATGTTTTGGACCGGGAACCCTCCCACCTTACCAGCTCGTCCATCCACTGAACAGAGAGCATCTCTGGAAAAATGGAATGACGAAGACAATAAGGCCAGATACTACATGTTGGGCTCGAGGTCTGATGAGCTCCAGTGCCAACATGAAGATATCGGGACTGCTCGCCAAATGTTGGCCCACCTGCAGGAGATGTATGGTAAACAAGGTCGCGCAGCCAAATATCAAGTCACGAAACGACTCTTTAAGGCTAAGATGCGTGAGGCAGTCAATCCAAGATCACTGTCTGACAATTCGAATCAAGGAACTGGAAAGCTTGAGAAAGCTCGGTGTTGAAGTTGGACTTGGATTTTGCAGAATGATATTATTCTGCAATCCTTGACTGATGCTGACTATGGGCAATTCATCATGAATTACACCATGCAAAACTTCAAAATTCCTTGGCCGAGTTGATTAATATGCTGGTTACGCTGAGCTTTCTAATGAAAGTTCTAAAGGCCGTTCTTCGCTATGGACGGACTTCTTCCAAAAGAAAGTTCTGATGGAAACAAAAGGAAGTCGTGAAAAAGCAAAAAAGTAGAAGGATCAAGAAGAAGAAAGGCAGAACCGAAGAAGAAGGTCGATGGCAAAGGAAAGCTGTTCCATTGCAAAAGCGATGGCCATTGGAAGCGAAACTGCCCTACTTATCTAGCCAACTTGAAGAACAAGAAGGAAGGTCCTTCTGGAGGTATGCTCATTATTCGAGCAAAACGTGAATGCCAAACGACCTAGGGATAGTCCAAACGATAGATATCTATGGCACCTGAGATTAGGTCATATAGCAGAAGATAGGATCAACAAATTGGAGAAAAAATGGGCTATTGAGTCCCATGACTTTTGAGTCATATCCAACTTGTGAATCTTGTTCTTCAAGGCCAAAAGGACTAATCCCCTTTTGTTGGAATGGGAGAGGGCCACAAATCTTCCTTGCCCTAGTACATACTGATGTGTGCGGCCCATTTGATGTGCCGGCTAGAGGCAATTTTGTCTACTTCATTACCTTTACCGATGATCTGTCTAGGTATGGGTATGTGTATCTTATGAGATATAAGTCTGAAGCCTTTGAAAAAGTTCAAAGAATTCAGACATGAAGTAGAAAACAAACTGGAGGAAACCATTAGGTTCATTTGATCAAGATCGAGGAGGTGATATACTTAGCCGGGAATCCTAGACTATCTTAGAAAAAATGCATAGTCTCTCAATGGGACTCCACCAGGAACAACTCAAACTCAACGGGTTTCAGAATGGAGAAATCGGACTCTATTGGATATGGTTCGATCCATTGATGAGCTTCACAGACCTCCCAGATTTTCTTTGGGGACAGTTCATTATTAACTTCCAGATCTAATTACTGAATAGGGTTCCCTCAAAACATGCTACCACACCGTATGAGATATGCATGGTAAGAAACCAAGTCTGAGTCATCTCAGAATTTGGGTTGTCCGGCCTTATGTCAAAAGACAACAAGCGGACAAGTTAATTTAGGTCCTTTAGAGCTCGATTCATAGGATATTCCTAAAGAGTCATTAGGATACTATTTCTACATTCCAGAAGACCACAATGTGATTATGAGTCGACATGCCATATTTCTTGAAAAATAGTTTTATCAAGATTAGTGGCGTTGGAAAGCAGATTAAGCTTGATGAGAAAGTCTCACAAGCAGAACGAGCTAAGGACCAAGTGGAACCAAATCAGGTTGAGCCAATAAGAACACTACCTCCTCCACCTCGTAGATCGAAAAGAGTTTCCCGTCCCCCTGAAAGATACCTAGATATTATTTCAAGGATATAGAGGAAATGTTCCTCATAGGTAATGTGTCTCATGGTGATGACCAAAATCTACAACGAGGCAATATCAGATATCGACTCGCGAGAAAAGGCTTGAGGCAATGAAGTCAGAAGATCGACTCGATGCACTCAAACCAAGTATGGACCTTGGTAGATCCAACCAGAAGTATAGTACCTAATGGGTGTAAAATGGATCTTCAAGAGAAAGATTGGTGCAGATGGGAATGTGGAGACATTCAAGGTAGACTGGTGGCAAAAGGTTATAGTCAACCGGAAGGCATTGACTATCAGGATACCTTTCCCCGGTAGCTATGCTAAAATCCATCCGCACATTGCTTCGCGTTGCAGCCTATTTCGATTATGAAAATTGGCAAATAGACGTGAAAACGGCATTCCTAAAATGATATCTTGAGGAAGATATCTATATGGAACAGCCGCTAGGTTTCACATCCAGTGATACTGATCACAAGGTTTGCAAGCGCAAAGATCCATATATGGACTTAAGCAAGCATCTCGGAGCTGAACACTCGTTTCAATGATGTGATCAAAAGAGTTTGGTTTCATCAAAATGAGAGCGAACCATGTGTTTTCAAAAGGGTCAGTGGGAGCGCTGTTGTCTTCCTCATATTGTACGTGGATGACACCTCCTTTATGGGAATAGTATTCCATGTGCATCAGTCAAGTTGTGGTTGTCTAAGAATTCTCCATGAAAGACCTAGGTAAGCATCCTTTATTCTTAGGAATTAAGGTCTATAGGGATAGACCGAATAGGATGCTAGGACTTTCACAGAAAATGTACATAGAGGAAGTACTAAAGAGGTTTTAGTATGGAAAACTCTAAGAGCGGGATTATACCCTTCAGACATGGTATTCATTCTTTCCAAGAAGATGTGCCCCAGCATACCTGAGGAATAGAACGCGATGAGCAATCTTCTTATGCTTCTGCAATAGATGGCCTCATGTATGCCATGCTATGTACACGACCTGATATAGCCCATGTGCGTGAGTGTCACAAGCAGATATCAGTCAAATCAGGTGAAGAACACTGGACTTCTGTAAATGTATCCTTAAGTACTGAGAAGAACTAGGATATGATGTTGGTCTTTGGTAATGGGAGAACTCCAAGTTCAAGATACACAGACTCGGACTTCATGTCCGATATAGATGATCGAAAGTCGAACTCTGGCGGACTGTTTGGTGGGAAGAGTTCCTAGCAAACAGCGATATCATCTCATCCGCGATGTACCTGAGAAAGGTTACGTTGAGGTCAAGAGACGTAACTCCGCAGATAATGTGGCAGACCCACTTACAAAGCCGTTGGGCCAGCAAAAGATCGAAGCCCACCTTGAGAAGATGGGACTTAGACTTGTAGCCAATTGGCTTTAGGACAAGTGGGGAGATGTGTTAGATATATGTGCCCTAGAAGCCAGAATTGGCTGACACATGTAATACACTTCTAGGGCAAAATTGTAATTTTGGACTATAATTAATGAAATGGGTTATTTTCTATCACCACATGTGTATAGTGTCTGTGATACATCCTTTGAGTTAATGGTAATGATAATTCATATTTTCAAGAGTTGAAATTTAAGAATGAATATCATTATTAAACTCATAAACAGCTCACCGACCATGAGGATCATCACGAGGATGGTGATTGATCCGGAAGGTTGGTGTACGATCGCTTCTCTTTAGTAGATGAAGTCTTGAGTCTACGGTGTGGGAGACACCGGAGCGAGAGTACAGTACTCGTTAGAAGAAACGAGGCACTGAGCGTGACCACCTCGAGTAGTCATTAGGAAGTCACCTTCTCGTCAATGACTGACTCGATGCTAGTAGGTGTCTGTTCTTTGACCTGAGATGCCATCGGCAGTTCACCTTGAGGGTGTTATAGTTTGACTACACCCATTACTCGGTTCCTAGCCATATGAACCCTTGAGGTGTGATGTTGGCTGTGACATGTTCATTGTAGGAACTGGATTGCATCAAGATGGGATCTATCTACCTCGGGTAGAGGAGTAGCCCATGATGATCATGAGAATCAAGTCCTGAAGCCCATGGCCATGGCAGAGTGAAATAATAGAAGAGTTTCTATTTAGATTTTTCACATTGGACTCGAATCGAATGATTACATCATATGACAGAGACTAGGGTTTGACGAGTTCACCTTAACCCTAATCTGATCGGAAGCTCAAGATAGAAGAACTTAATCACATAGGTAGCTGCACCAAGAGGTTCGCATTCAGCTCTGATGGGTTGCCACCATATACTGCTAGGTTGTCACTGGTGGATTTTGGGAGCAATTAGGATATTAGATGATCGATCATTCTAGCTTTCGAATCAGAAAGAGTTCTGATCCATCGAAAGGAGTTTCGATGATGTCTATGATAGAGATCATGACATATCCATTACCAACAGAACTGAACCTAACTGGGTCACACAAACAAGGGTTTGAATCTGGTGATCATCAAATGAACTGATCTAGTTCAATTATCTGAATGAGATTCAATTAGGTTCAAGGAAATCGTGCTAGCACTCGATTGAACCTAACGTTTCTTCTTTTACTATCATAAATAAGTTGTCCTGACTGAGCCAAAGGAGTTTGTGCTCAATCAGAGGCCTTCATATGGTCTGACTGGAGGTTGTCCAATCAGAATAGGTTGTCTTATTTGTAAGACATTACCTGCCATTTTTGTCACCTACCATTTTCTTGTTCTTTGACTTTGGTCAAAAGTCTACCTTTGATTGGTCAAACGTTGACCATTGACCCTTTGACTTTTGACCACATGTCATGCACCTATTGAGAGCTGGTGGGCCTGTCCCCCCTGCCAGAACCTGGCAAGGAGAAGGCGCACGCCAAGGGTGGCGTGAGCCAAGTAGGAGGCGCCTAGGAGTCCATTGTTGGACAAGGACTCCACCTCCCTTTTGGATTCCAATTAGAGTTCTACTAGAATCCAGTTTGACTTGGTTCTAGGCGCCCTTCTAAGGAGGAATCCAGGGGTCTCTTTTTCAACCAATCAGATTTAGATCTGATTTCACAAAGAGGTTGTGATTGGTTGAGAGGAAGAGGAGTTGGATCACAAGAGGTCTATAAATAAGACCCTGCGCCCAACCCCTAATTCCTAAGTGAATTCAAATGAATTTCCCACGCCCCAAGGCTGCCTTCCCCTCCTTCTCCACGCCATAGTCTCTTCTCCCCTTGCTCTCCACGTCCAAAAGTGTTTTGGATTTAGTTTGTTGTGCGATTCAGATCAAGGAAAGGCGATCAAAAAGCAAGAAGGCTGCGCTGCTGCAAAAGGACGACTGCAGATCTTCAAAAAGAGTTTTGAAGATCCTCTAGATCAGATCAGATCTGCTTTTGGAGGTGTGATAGAGAAGAAGAGGTTCTCCAGATCACACCGAGTGGGATACCGGTAGAGGCCAGGCGCTTGCGTGGCTAAGATCCAGAACCTTCCGCTGCAATCAGGATCATCTACAGGATAATAGGATTACCCAAATCAGGTAAATTGAATTTGATTTAATTTATCTTCTTTTATTTTATTTATTAAAATAATAAGAATCAGATCTGAAATATATCAAGATCTGATTGAGGTTAAGAGAAAATTTTTGAAATATATCTCTTGATCTAATCAGATCTGGACGAACCTGGACCGGGAAATCAGGATTTCCCTTCATCAACAAGATGTACATAGATGGCTTGCTAAAAAAGAAAGAGCTTGAGGAAGAGATCTTAGGTTGAAGCAGGCCTTGGTGATGGCTGGGGCCGACAACCTGAAATCTGTGGAGTTCGATCCATCTTAAGGCTTCAGCCTTTCTTCTTCTTTTCTTTCATGTAATTAATCTTGCTGACCTTTATTTTGCTTATAATAAACTTATATTTGTAATAAGATGGTATCTTTTTTCATCATTATTCGTCTTACATGAACTCAATGCTTGCTTGTGTCTTCATTTTTCTCTCTTTATCTTTCTTCTGTATTGTCTTTTGATGAAGTGGTTGTTGTCTTTTGACCTGGGCACGATTTCTCTTCTTGCATCTCATACGATCGGATAGTCGTAGGAGAAATGCATGTAAGGACTGGTGACAGGATTTCTCCCTTTCCTATGCTTTAGGTTGGGGGTCCGTTTGGGACCACTGGATGGGTCACCTTTTTTTTTTCTTGGCTTAGGTTAGCAAGATTCTCGAATTTACTTGCATTAAGATAAGGTTCTCTTCCTATTCCTAACGTGGCTGTAGGGGCAGGTTAGGGCCATTGTCGGATTCTCTCCCCTCACCTTGCCTTAGGTCAACGAGGTCTTCTACTTTGCTCATGTCAGAATGAGATTCTCCTTCTATTCCTAACATAGCTGTAGGGGCACATTAGGGCCATTGTCAAGGCCTCTCCCTCATCTCGTCTTAAGTTAATGAGGCCTTCTACTTG
>QRFJ01007641.1:0-29349 GCA_006176705.1 Cocos nucifera
ATAGTCAAAGCGCTAATGCATAATCCTCAATTGGCATGGTTCAAAACATAGTTAGACTGAGAGTCTAAATCTGATTTGTATCAAAACTCTTTTTTCAGAATAATACATATTTCATAATCTAATCAAAATTAATATGCATATATGATTTTTAATCAATAAATAATTATAGTAATAATAGGAGAAATACTATTCCAAAATTTTATGTCAATTTTCATTCAAAACATATTTTCATAGATTCATAAATCATATATAAATTCATTAATAATTTATTCAATATTCATGATTATATAAATAAAAAATCTAGAGAAGGTCAATCATTACTTATCTTATTAGCAAAATTAATTCATTAGTCCAATTAATTCCAAGAACCGATCTCAGAGCTTGTTAATTATCACTGAATCGAAAGTCTGCACATCTTGTTGCGTAAAAGCATAGACACGCTCTTGGATTTGAATTTTTAGATTCTTATCCTTATTTTGTTCAGCTTTTAGGATAGGCTGTCTCTCAGATCTCTGGGGATACTCATCTATTTTGTGACTTATCTTACCACATTTAAAGTGAGTACCAATGATAGAATTGCATTCATAATCAGCATAAGCTTTACCCCACCTAGAAAATTTGATGCTGTTTGCTAGCGTAGAGCTATCACTCACTAATTTTTATTCGAACCCCTAGTATATTTACTATTCTATGCTTGAGATTTATTCGACCTACTTCATTTCTTTTGATTTTCTTCTCTTTTAGCATGTTCTTTATTGACTTTTATTTCAATTTTTAATTTTTTCTTCATCACATCTATATAAGTAGTTAATTTATAAAGCACCAGTTGCTTTTTAGTTTCTATCCATAGTTTCATCTCAAATTTATGCACTTGATCATGCTCATCCTCGACCAACCTCAGAATAAAGTTTGCAAGCTTTGTAAATTTAGTTTCATATTATACAACTATCATATTTCTTTATTTTAGATAAATAAATTTTTATTTTTTTATATCATTACACTTCAAGAAAAATGCTGATTAAAAAATGCCCTTCAAAATCTCTCCCAGAAGAGTTGCTCCCCATCATATTTATATTTATGTCCAGTCCATATAGTTAGTTGAACACTTTATCTTATAACAAATAAGTTTCCTAACAAATCTTTTCATCATCGTGGCACTCCAAGATGGCAATCATCATCTCCATCTCCATAATTCAATTATCAACTTTCATAGATTCGATAGTCCCCATGAAAGCTAATGGAGACAACCATTTAAATTCTATAATATTACTTCACTGATCCTGCTGCTCTCCACGTTCCTACGGTGGCGATGTTTGTAGTTGCATTTGTCATTGTTGTAGTAATTATTGGGGCAACTACTATTGTGATTGCACCATGCTGACTAATATCTTCCTTATTCAGGGCCATAATTGATTCTTGTTGCTCCATCTATATATTCCTAATAGGATCAATGACTCTTTTCTGCTGATGGAAACCACCAACCTACTGAGGAGGATTGCAATTCTGTTGGTTTGATATATTTTTAGCAGTACGTCGAGCAGATTTTTTTATCCGACATGGAGTCATCTTAATCTTGTATGAACAACGAGCTTCCCAAAATTCTTTTACAAATTTGAATATCTAAAATCATACTTTTATCAAATTTTAATCATGATTATTTTCAAAATAAAATCTTAAATTCTAAAATCCTTATAGCTGACATCGAAATGGATCGATTTAGGACATTCAATTGATCAACCATAAATCAAGGATCATACTAGGGTGGTAGGATGCAATTGATGATGAAATCTAATAATGATAGACTTGATCAAGGTGAGGGCTGGCTATTCAATAGTCAAAAGTCAGGATCCTTTCATCAAGGTCAATTAAGATTGTTGAATGTTTTTTCTATGATTTAAAAAAGTCCTAAAAGAAAAACATAATCTTGAGGGAGACACTTTTAGTGGTAGAAACTTATAGAGAGAGAAAGTATGACTTTCTAGAGATAAACTAGAAAGAGAAAGCAGAGAGTGGAAGATAAGAAGAAGAGGAAAGAGAGAGAAACTCTCTCTATCCTTTTTTTCTATTATTTTTCTTTATTTTTTTACTTTCTTTCTATCTTTTTCTTCTTTTTCTCTCGTTCTCTCTCTTTCTTTGGCCCTATGGTGAAATATGGGATTACTTCATTTATTTTTGGATTAGGGGAGCACCGTCAAAATAGCTTTCGTCGGTAGTGATTGGGGCTGTGATGATGTAGCTAAAAGATCCAGACTGACAGTCTAAGATGACTATCGGTACTAGATAAATCAACAAACGAATGGGCAGAAGCCAAGGTAAAATAAAGATTAGGATTTCTAAGAAAAATCCAGTGATTGCCCACCAAAAATCAAGGTTCATGGCCTAAGGAGGATGGCAAACCAAATAATCTTAAAAATTAGAGGATCCTACTTAGGTTTTGATGATGGTTGGCCCGTGCTTTCAATGAACACGCTGAAGCACCTTCCGAGAGAAGAAAAGGAGAGAACTCTGATGAACCTCCAGCTTGGGCATCGATTTTTTATGGAAAGAAGAGGGAAGCCCTCTTCTCTTAAAATTGGGCAAGAGGGGAGGAGTTAAACTCCTCCCAATGGTTGTATTCGACTCTGATCAAAAGTTGATTGGTGAAGGAAGAGAACTCCAATGGGAGTTCAACTCTTCTGCCCAGCACGTGCACAGCATGTGCTGGCCCTCTTTTTTTTTAGTACTCTAAAATTCATGATAAATTCTTTTTGAGTTGTTTCTTATTTTTATGGCTGGATTAGGCCCAAGTTGATTGGACTTGGATGTCATATTCTCTTTTCTAAAATGAAATTTCATCATCAATATTTTTCTTGCCCAGTCTTCAAAAATTTAGGGTTACTTCTTTCTCAGATCATAATCATCCTGTAATTTCATGATCAAGTCTTTCATTACGACATCCCTTGAATCAAATTATTATTCTGATCAGCTTTAAAAAAATTCAGACCATAATGCTTTTGATGTGCACTCTGATTCAAATCCATCAATATACTTGTCTCAAATCTAAGTTTCTAAGTTATGTCAAAATTAATATTAGTTATCATCCTAATGCCCCTAGTGCCTTCCTACTAACACTGATGTTTGATTTTGTGTCATGATTTTTTCATATATGCTCTGATATCATATTAATTATCACACACATCCATCCGAGATCATGAATCAAGAGTTCATGTTAACCACCCATGATTGTGGAGAATACTCTCTATAAGTAAGCAAGTTATCCCAACACGATATCATATGCATCACAAAGAAGATAATTTGAATAACTAAAAGTTAAAATTTAATTAACTAACAAATTCAACTAAAAAATAACATTCAAAAGTCCAACATCCATTGAATCTCAAATAATAGTCCTATAAATTATAATAATAAATCCAAATCTAAACTATGTTGATATTGTCAAAACTTATTTCTAATTTTCAAAGTAGTACCCACATCCATAACTATGCATTTAAATCTAGAAAAAAAAAAAGAATAATGAGATTGATATCCCAATAAGCAATAAATATCTTAAATAGATAATTCAAGTGATAACAAAGGATGCGATAGTCAAAATATAATTAATCATTAGTCGCTATGCAAACATGATCAAATTTTATTTTTAAAACATAAATTCAAAAATATTAGTATCCATCAAATTTTCATGCATATAATCACATATATAATATGAAATCAATAATATAGATAGAGGCCTCAATGGCTCGATGCACGAACTATCAAATGAACTATATATCTAATGGTTAGATAGGAGCCTCAATGGATTAAAGATCGATGCTGTGAACCATCTTGATGATCCTTCAGTTCACTTTTGTCCAATCTAACACTTCCAAAGCATTGGGGATAGCAACAAGCTCCTCACATATGATTCTTATTTCATAACTAGAGAAATCAATTTTATGAGCACTTAGTGAGAGGTTGTTGTTTCAAATCTAGCCAAATTGGTATATGTATTGCAAGCATCAATGCTTTTAATTGTTTCAATCACATGAAGCAAAGGTGTCTAAATATTTTTTCATTGTAATCATTGTTTATGAATGTATAACGTCTATCAATGGTATGCTCCCAATTTCTAACTAGAGTCAAATTGATAGTTCTTATGTTTTTTAAAAAGATGTTTGTTAGCTAACGCTTTAGATAAGAGGTTATTTAGAGGGATGTTTCTTAATTTACGTGATCTTATGAAGAAAGGCTTAACTTGACGATACATGATGAAAGAACTTTGACTTAAGACTTGGTTCACCAAAAAGGGGGTAGGCACATGCCTCACTACTTTAGCCATGATATCTATCCTACCATCATAAATTATAACTTTTAAAATATAAAATCAGTGAAAAGCAAGACATCGCCATAAAAATTATTAAGTTATACATGCCATTCGAGTGTATGTTTCTTTAAGAATAGTCTTCCACAGAAATTGCAATAATCTTTAAAATTATTTATTTTTTCAAAATAATTTTCTTCGCAACTAGTAACCAATAGATATTAAGAGCCCAAGATAACAGAAAAAGATTAATTCATACCTTCTTATTACATTGATGGTATTAAAATTATCCTTGTTTCCTTTCCCATCACCTTATTCCCATTATTCAACTTTTGAAGGGTGCCTATCAAAACATTTAACGGATCCTATTATTCTCAAATATGTTAGAGAATAGTGGCTCCCAAGTCACTTAATCCAGCGGTATTAATTAAGATGCCATGAAAAAACCGAACAAAACAAAATGTTACCATCCTATTAAGATATAAGAAACTCTTGGTAAAATTACTCAATAAATAATGCCTAATGGCAATTAAAGGAAACAAAACCCCCTTTAGACAACTGTTATTACTCAATAAAAGAAATTTTTTGGACAAATATAAATTCGAACCCCTAAGACATATTCTTAGACAAGATCAAGAAATTTGATATGGCTTCCTCTTCCTCTTCCAATGCCAATAAAATTTTTATGGCCATCATAGTTCTCGCTATGTTCTTTGCTTATGGTATGTTTTTTTTTCTATTTCAGTATAGAAAATTGAAAAAATATGTAGACATGAAGGACTTAAAATGCATCATTCTCTTTTGTTTAATATTTCATGTAGCACACCTCAGTTTTCTCAGATTTTCTAAATATTTGTTCATGCAAGAATAAATATACATGCTAATTCAAAAATTATTTTGTTGTCACAGCACAAGCAAGATATTATTGTATTGCATTATGTGACGTCGGAAACCAAAAGTTGCAATGGATCATGCCATAGCTTGGGATATGAAAAAGGACAATGTGTGGCACCACTTTATGAACTTTGTTGCTGTATATATTAAATATTGATCAATATTTTGGATTAAAAAAATCCATACCACACCTGTATTTCACCCATCATTTCCTACTTGATGGTGAGTTATATATATAATTAATGTATTACAAAATATCAAGTGGACATAAATGAAAAATCTTTAGAGATTTCAAAATAATTGACATATCATAATTATTTTTATCTTTTATTTTTCTTTTACGAAGGCAATTTATCAATTCCCAAAAGGTTTGATGAGATTTGGCTTCATCGATATCTATTCTAGTTAGGATATATAATTAGAAAATATTTATATTGATTTAAGAAATGCTAGCATATTATATGATTTTATCTTTAACAAGATATTTTGTGATTGTATGTTGGCAATTAACAGCTATCACGTATTTTATTTAGAAAAATAATTGTATAGCTATCTATTTCTATTTGATGTTGCAAGCTAATTGTTTGGATTTGTGACACAAAATATCAAACCTATCAAAAAATCCAAGAACAACAAGTTGGTAAAAGTAGGAAGAAAAGACATGAAAGAAGAAAAACTATTATTATGCATGTAAAATTAATATAATTATGCATGTTGCTACAGCCTTGCCCTAGTAATTCTTGATTTTTTTGCATAGACTTCAATGCTTGCTTGATAGCTACTCAATAAAAGTACTCATGCTGCATCACTAATTAAAGCAAAAATTATCTCAGAAGAAGCCACAACTCAACACCCATGCACGTGCTCACATAATATGCAAGCATATATATATATATATATATATATATATATATATATATATATATCCATTAATCGGGTTTCTTTCTTGTGTCTTGTAGAGTTGTAAGGATGCGTGATGAATGAATAGGTGAAGAGTGTTGGTTAGGTCTATAGCCATATCCAAACAAACCATTGCCAAGTTGATCACAAACCATTTACAAATAGTTTAGATATTTAAGGCCATATATTTGTAGAAAAAGCTTATATGAATATATAAATATATGCTCTTGTCATTAATTTTATAATCATTATTCATGAATAGTTTATTAAATTTTATATTTTTTTTAAATTTAGAAAATATTGAATAAAACTAATATGTGAGGATCCATGCAAATAAATGCTCAATCTTTTACCACTACTAACCCTACTGTAATTATAGAAAGTTTATGGCTAGACTTAAAATACAACTGGCTCCATCCAATACATGCACTATTAAACAAATTTGCTTATTAAAAATCCTTTAGATATAATTGGACTCCTTGCTATAGCTGGACTCCATCGATGGAGCTTATGTGGGAATCATCGAGACATTAGCCTGAATCTCTTAAATACACTATATGAAGGAAAAAATTTTTCATATACTGCTCTGAATCACTTCTCTTTTTAGTTTTCTTAATAAACTTAACTAAATTTTTAACAAAATTAAAATTCAAAATAAGAATAATATCTACATACACATTGAAACCATACTCAAAAGAAAATCTAACAAAGACTCACTTTCTCTCTTAAATATGGTAGAAATTTTAAATCCCATCTTTTACTAAATGCCCTCTCTTCTCTTAAATAATCTCTTTTATTGAGGATCTTAAATGAAAACACTATTGACTAATTTTTATCAAGAAGATCCTATCTATTCTCTTTTAGTGAAATTCTAGTCCATTAACCAAATTGGTACATCAATAAAGAACTTTCAAGGTGACAATAAGGTAATTATGGCTTTGTGATTAGATCCTAAACCCAAAACAACAAGGACATAAATGACGAATGTAAAGGACTCAATAGATGTGTGTTACTTACATGATTATCAAGGACCATACTTGTTAGTTTATGCCTCTTCTTTGCAACCAAGGGCCAAAGACTTTAATTAAAAATTTATAGAGAGAGAATCTACTTGAGCTACAAATAGTTTAATTTAAAAAAAATCTAAACTTAAGTTAATTAACCTTAGCTTAATTAGGCTTGGTCATGATTAATGCTAGTACATTAATAGGCCCCTATCCTATACAATGACAAAACTTTTAGCATATTTATAACCTCTCACTCCAGGAGGATAACTTATCGAGGTGTGCAAAATTAATTCAAGACAGCGAGACCCTTTATTATTAATAACATAATTTAATTGGGCCAAAAAGCCAAGCAATAGCTGAAATCAAGCTCTCGCCTAAAACTTGACTAGTTAGAATCAATTTTGAATTAATTATGACCATAGCCTAAGCACAAAATTCATTTTAACTTAGCATGGTGAGGGTCATGCTTGATCTGGCCTAGTTCTTTCACAAATTATTTTCAATGATGCCTAGTTTTATGAAATTATTAAAAATAGTTTGAAAACATAAATTCCACCTAGTTTAGAGGATGCAACAATAATGAACTACTTATATTCTATTTCGGATGCATAAAAATAACACATTTGATGAACCTCTCATAAGGAACAATCAAGACAACTGGATGGTTTGTCGTAGCATGGTGGTAATAAGAAAATGGCAGCTTAATCCTGCATTATTGCACCCCCAACCCGAGATCATGAATCAAGGGGTTATGGCAACAACCACAAAATTATGAAGAACACTCTCCATAAATATACAAGGCATCTCACCAGGAAATTGAATGCATCACAATGGAGATAATTTAAATAACTAAATGTCAAAGTTCATTTAACTAACAAATTCAATTGATAAGTAAAATTTAAAAGTCTTACATCCATTCAACCCCAAATAATAGTCTTATAAAATATAATAATAAATCTAAATCTAAACTATGTTGATAGCTCTATAAGTAATGAATACCTTGGCTGGATATTTAAATGATAATAGAGGATGGAGAGTTAAAATATAATTTATCATTAGTTGGTGTACAAGCATGATCAAATTTCTTTTTCAAAACAAGAATTCAGTAATGCCAGTGTCTTTAAAATACTCATATTCAAAATTACACATTTAATTCAAAAAAAATCATACTCAATAATCCGATTCAAAACAAATTCAAACAACTCATGAATCTTTAACTATGACCACGTATACTAATATTATATGGTAAGGCCGTAATACCAAACATATACCCCACGATAGGGCCAGAATACCATACTTATACCTTATGGTGGGGCCGAAATATATCCTATGGTCGGGCTAAAATACCATACTTATATGCTATGGTTAGGCTAGAAACAGAATCATGGGCTCAGTAATAGTCCAAGCACTAATGCATAACCCCCAATTGGCAGGATTCATAATATAGTCAGACTGAGAGTCTAAATCTTGAGGATTCATAATATAGTCAGACTGAGAGTCTAAATCTGATTTGTATCAAAACTTTTTTCTAGAGTAATAAATATTTCATAATCAAATCAAAATTAATATGCATATATGATTTTTGATCAATAAATAATTATAGTAATAATAGGAGAAATACTATTCTAAAATTTTATGTCAATTTTCATTCAAAATATATTTTCATAGATTCATAAATCATATATAAATTCATTAAAAATTTGTTCAATCTTCATGATTATATAAATGAAAAATCCAGAGAAGGTCAATCATTACTTATCTTATGAGCAAAATCAATTCATCAGTCTAATTAATTCCAAGAACCTATCTCAGAGCCCATTACCACTGAATCGAAAGTCTGCACATCTTGTTGCATAAAAGCATAGACACGTCCTTGGATCTGGATTTTTAGATTCTTATCCTTATTTTGTTCAATTTTTAGGGCAGGCTGACTCTCAGATCTCTAGAGGCACTCATCTATTTTGTGATCTATCTTACCACATTTAAAGTGAGTACCAATGATAGAACTGCATTCATAATCAGCATAAGCTTTACCCCACCTAGAACAGTTGATGCTATCTGCTAGCATAGAGCTGTCACTCACTGATCTTTGTTTGAATCCCTAGTGTATTTACTATTCTACGCTTGAGATTCATTCGGCCTACTTCATTTCTTTGGATTTTCTTCTCTTTTAGCATGTTCTTCATTGACTTTCATTTCAATTTTTAATGCTTTCTTCACCACATCTATACAAGTAGTTAATTTACATAGCTCCACTTGCTTTCTAGTTTCTATCCTCAGTTTCATCTCAAATTTATACACTTGATCACGCTCATCCTCGACCAACCTTAAAATAAAGTTCGCAAGCTTGGTAAATTTAGTTTCATATTCTACAACTATCATATTTCATTATTTTAGATAAATAAATTTCTATTCTTTTTATGTCATTACACTCCAAGAAAAATATTGATTAGAAAATGCCCTTCAAAATCTCCCACAGAAGAGTTGCTCCCCATCATATTTATATTTATGTCTAGTCAGTACCGTTAGTTGAACACTTTACCTTATAATAAATAAGTTTCCTAACAAATCTTTTCATCATCACGACACTCCAAAATAGTAATCATGATCTCCATCTCCATAATTCAATTATCAGCTTCCACAGATTCAATAGTCCCCATGAAAGCTAATGGAGACAACCATTTAAATTCTACAATATTACTTCACTAATCCTACTGCTCTCCACATTCCTATGGTGGCGATGTTTGTAGTTGCACTTGCCATTGTTGTAGAAATTATTGCGGCAACTACTATTATGATTGCACCATGCCGACTAATATCTTTCTTTTTTGGGCCATAATTGGTTCTTGCTGCTCCATCTATATATTCCTAATAGGATCAATGACTCTTTTCTGCTAAGGGATACCACCAACCTACTGAGGAGGATCGCAATTCTATTGGTTTAATATATTTTTAGTAGTACATCAGGCAGACTTTTTTATCCGACATGGAGTCATCTTAATCTTGTATGAACAACGAGCTTCTCAAAATTCCTTTTACAAAATTGAATATCTAAAATCCTACTTTTATCAAATTTTAATCATAATTAATTTTAAAATAAAATCCTAAATTTTAAAATTCTTATAGCTGATGTCGAAATGGTTCAATTTAGGACATCCAATTGATTAACTATAAATCAAGGATCATGCTAGGATGGTAGGATGTAATTGATGGTAAAATCTAATGATGATAGGCTTGATCAAGGTGAGGGCTGGCTATTCGATAGTCAAAAGTCAGGATCCTTTCATCAAGGTCTATTAAGATTGTTGAAGGTTCTTTCTATGATTTAGAAAAGCCTAAAAGAGAAACATAATCTTGAGGAAGACACTTTTAGTGGTAGAAACTCATAGAGAGAGAAAATATGATTTTCTAGAGATAAACTAGAAAGGGAAAGTGGAGAGTGGAAGATAAGAAGAAGAGGGAAGAGGGAGAAACTCTCTCTATCCTTTTTTTCTTTTGTTTTTCTTTATTCTTTTTTCTTTCTTTCTATCTTTTACTTCTTTTCCTCTCTTTCTCTCTCTTTCTTTGGCCCTACAGTGAAATAGGGGATTACTTCCTCCATTTATTTTAGGATTAGGGGAGCACCATCAAAATGGCTTTCACTGGTAGTGATTAGGGCTATGATGATGCAGCTAAAAGATCCAGACTGACAGTCTGTGATGACTATTGATACTAGGTAAATCAACAAACAAATGGGCAGAAGGCCAGGGTGAAATAAATGTTTGGATTTCTAAGAAAAATCTAGTGATTGTCCACCAAAAATCAAGGTTCATAGCCTAAGGAGGAAGGCAAGCCAAATAATCTTAAAAGTTAGAGGATCCTACTTAGGTTCCAATGACGGTTGGCCCGTGCTTTCGACAAACACGATTAAGCACCATCGAAGAGAAAAAAAGGAGAGAACTCTTATGAACCACCAGCTTGGGCCTCGGTATTTTATGGGAAGAAGAGGGAAGCCCTCTTCCCTTAAAATGGGCTAGAGGGGAGGAGTTAAACTCCTTCCTGATCAAGAGTTGATTGTGAAGGAAGAGAACTCCAATGGGAGTTCAACTATTCTGCCCAGCACGTGCCCAGCATGTGTTGGCCCTCTTTTTTTTTCTAGTGCTCTAAAATTCATGGTAAATCCTTTTTGGGTTGTTTCTTTTTTTGTGTCTAGATCAGACCCAAGTTGTTTGGACTTGGGTGTCACAATCTCTTTTCTAAAAAAAAAAATTCATCATCAAAATTTTTCTTGCCCAGTTATAAAAAATTTAGGGTTACATCTTTCTCAGATCATAATAATCCTATAATGTAATGATCAAGTCTTTCATTATAGTATTCCTTAAATCAAATTATTGTTCTGATCTGCTTGAAAAAAATTTAGACCACAATGCTTTCGATGTGCACTCTGATTCAAATCCATCAATATACTTGACTCAAATCTAAGTTTCTAAATTATATCAAAATTAATATTAGTTATCATCCCAATGCCCCTAGCGCCTTCAAATCAACACTCATGTCTGATTTTTTGTGTCATGATTTCTCCACTTATGCTCTGATATCATATTAATTATCGCACACACCCATCCAAGAACGTGAATCAAGGATTCATGTCAACCATCCATGCTTGTGGAGAACACTCTCTACAAGCATGCAAGTTTTCCCAACACGATATCATATGCATTACAAAGGAGATAATTTGAATAACTAAAAGTTGAAATTTAATTAACTAATAAATCCAACTGAAAAATAACATTCAAAAGTCCAACATCCATTGAACCTCAAATAATAATCCTATAAACTATAATAATAAATCCAAATCTAAATTATGTTGATTCTATCAAAACTTATTTTTAATTTTCAATGTAGTACCCACATCCATAACTAAGCTTCTAAATCTGAAAAAGCAAAAAAGAATAATGAGATTGATAACCCAATAAGCAATAAGCATCTTAAATAGATAATTCATGTGACAACATGGGATGCGATAGTCAAAATATAATTAATCATTAGTCGGTACGCAAACATGATCAACTTTTATTTTCAAAACTTAAATTTAAAAATATTAGTAACTATCAAATTTTCATGCACATAAGCACATATATGATATGAAATCAATAATATGGATAGAGGCCTCAATGGCTCGATGCACGAACTGTCACATGAACTATATATCTAATTGTTAGATAGGAACCTCAATGGATTAAAGATCAATGCTGTAAAACATCTTGATGCATCCTTCAGTTTACTTTCGTCCAGTCTAATACTTCTAAAGTGTTGGGGATAGCAATAAACTCCTCACATATGATTCTTTTTTCATAACTAGAGAAATCAATTTTATGAGCTCTTAGCGAGAGTTTGTTATTTCAAATCTAGCCAAATTGGTATATGTATTGCAAGCATCAATGCTTTTAATTGTTTCATTCACTTGAAGCAAAGATGTCTAAATTTTTTTCATTGTAATCATTGTTTATGGTTGTATAACTTCTATCAATGGCATGCTCATAATTTCTAACTAGAGTCAAATTGATAGTTCTTATGTTTTTTAAAAAGATGTTAGTTAGCTGATTATTTTGAAGGATGTTTCTTGATTTACGTGATCTTATAAAGAAAGGCTTAATTTGATGAGACATGATGAAAGAACTTTGACTTAAGACTTGGTTCACCAAAAAGGGGGCAGGCTCATGCCTCGCTACTTTAGCCATGATATCTATCCTACCAACGTAAATTACAACTTTTAAAATATAAAACTAGTGAAAAGCAAGACATCACCATAAAGATTATTAAGTTATAAATGCCATCAAGTGTATGTTTCTTTAAGAATAGTATTCCACAGAAATTGCAATAATCTTTAAAATCATTAATTTTTTTAAAATAATTTTCATCATGACTAGTAATCAATGGATTTTAAGAGCCCAAGATAACGAAAAAAGATTAAATCATATCTTCTTATTACATCGAAAGGTATTAAAATTATCCTAGTTTCCTTTCCCATCACCCTATTCCCATTATTCAACTTTTGAAGGATCCCTATCAAAATATTTAATGGACCCTATTATTCTCAAATTTGTTAGAGAATAATCGCTCCCAAGTCACTTAATCAAGTGGCATTAATTAAGATGCCATGAAGAAACCGAACAAAACAAAATGTTACCATCCTATTAAAGTATAAGAAACTCTTGGTAAAATAACCTAATAAATAGTGCCTAATGGCAATTAAAGGAAACAAAACCCCCTTTAGATAATTATTATTACTCAACAAAATAAATATTTTGGACAAATATAAATTCAAAGCCCTAAGGCATATTCTTAGACTAGATCAAGAAATTTGATATGGCTTCCTCTTCCTCTTCCAATGCCAATAAAATTTTCATTGCCATCATAGTTCTTGCTATGTTCTTTGCTTATGGTATGTTTCTTCTTCTATTTCAGTATAGAAAATTGAAAGAATATCTTGACATGAAGGCCTTAAAATGCATCATTCTCTTTTATTTAATATTCATGTAGCACGCCTGAATTTTTCTCAGATTTTCTAAATATTTGTTCATGCAAGTATAAATATACATGCTAATTCAAAAATTATTTTATTGTTACAGCGCAAGCAAGATATTATTGTATTGCATTATGTGACGTGGAGACCAAAAGTTGCAATGGATCATGCCATAGCTTGGGATACGAAAAAGGACAATGTGTGGCACCACTTTATGAACTTTGTTGCTGTATATATTAAATATTGATCAATATTTTGGGTTGAAAAAACCCATACCACACCCATATTTCACCCATCATTTCCTACTTGATGGTGAGTTTTATATATAATTAATGTATTACAAAATGTCAGGTGGACATAAATGAAAAATCTTTATAGATTTTGAAATAATTGACATATCATAATTATTTTTATCTTTTATTATTCTTTTACTAAGGCAATTTATAAATTGCCAAAAGGTGTGATGAGATTTGGCTTCATCGATAATCCATTCTAGTTAGAACATATAATTAGAAAATATTTATATTGATTTAAGAAATGCTAGCATATTACATGGTTTTATCTTTAACAAGGTATTTTGTTGGTTGTATGTTGGCAACTAGCAGCTATCACGTATTTTATTTAAAAAAATAATTGTGCAGCTATCAATATCTATTTGATGATGCAAGCTAATCATTTGGATTTGTGACACAAAATATCAAACCTATCAAAAAATTAAAAAACAATAAGTTGGTAAAAGCAGAAAAAAATACATGAAATAAGAAAAACTATTATTATGCATGTAAAATTATTATAATTATGCATGTTACTATAGCCTTGTCCTAGTGATTCTTCATTTTTTTTGCGTAGACTCCAAAGTTGCTTGATAGCTACTTAATAAAAGTACTCATGCTGCATCATAAATTAAAGCAAAAATTAAGTCAGGAGAAGCCACAACTCCTCACCATGCACGTGCTCACATAATATACAAGTATATATATATATATATATATATATATATATATATAGTTCCATTAATCGGATTTCTTTCTTGTGTCTTGCGGAGTTGCAAGGATGTGTGATTAAGGAATAGGTGAAGAGTGTTGGCTAGGTCTATAGCCATATCCAAACAAACCATTGCCATGTTGATCACAAACCATTTACAAATAGTTTAGATTTATAAGGCCATATATTTGTAGAAAAAGCTTATATGAATATATAAATATATGCTCTTGTCATTAATTTTATAATCATTATTCATGAATAGTTTATTAAATTTAGAGAATATTAAATAAAACTAATATGTGAGGATCCATACAAATAAATGCTCAATCTTTTACCACTACTAGACCTACTGTAATTATAGAAAGTTTATGGCTAGACTTAAAATACAACTGGCTCCATCCAATAGCTACATTGTTAAATAAATTTGCTTATTGAAAACCCAACAGGTCTGGCCTTGAAGTACCAGACTTAGACCTGAATGGATCTCGGATATCCAGATCTGGTTCTGGGACCTAAGATCGGGGTCCGACCATGGCCCGTCGGCGAGCGAATCTCGCAGCGGAGAGGGAGAGGTGGGGAGGGAGAGGCAGGGAGGGACTAAGAAAGGAAGAGATCGAGAGAGGGAGACTGAGAGAGGGAGAGAGGGGAGGTGGCGCAGGCGAGATCGAGATCCGATCATGGTCCGTCGGGAGATTCGAGGGGGCATGGGCGAGATCAGGGTCTGGCCATGGTTCGATGGGAGATCCGAGGGGTTGCAGGTAAAGGTCCAGCAGGAGATCCGAGGGGGTGCAGGCGAGATCGGGGTCTGGTTGTGATCCACCGAGAGATCCGAGGGAGCATGGGCGATGGTCCATCGAGAGATCCGAGGGGGCGCGAAAGAGATTGGGGTCCAACTACGGTCTACTGGGAGATTGGAGGGGGCACGGGTGATGGTCCACTAGCGAGAGAGGGAGGCTGAGAGAGGAAGGGAGGTGGTCCAGCCTCACCGATGAGGGAGATCGAGAGAGGGAGAGAGGGAGCGAGCGGGTCCAGCCTCACCGACGAGGGATTGAGAGAGGGAGGGAGAGGGTCTGGCCTCGCCGATGAAGAAGATCAAGAGAGGGAGAGATTGAGAGAGAGAAGGAGGGGGTCCGGCCTCGTTGGCGAGGGAGATCGAGAGAGAGATGGGGCGAGGAGGGGAGACCGAAGATGGGAGATCGATAGAGGGAGAGAGTTAGAATGAGAGATATCTAGATTTTCTATTATGTTTAATATATATATATATATATTATTTGGGTCTGGATATTAAATATCCAGACCCTACCCATTTATGTTATGATTTATCGAGTTTGGGTTCGAGTTCGGGTAAATGGGTCTGATACTAACACCAGACCCAGACCATTGGATAAATACTCGTGGGTCTCGGGTCTGGACCCGACCCATTGACACCTCTACATCCAATGCCTGTGCTCTTGGGATACCAAGCTCCCAAAAACTAAACTAAAATATTTTCATGAATTCTTTGCCACAATAACATTGAAGGTTGGTGTAGCTACGTGACATGTTTCGATTAGGAAGGATTAAACCCAACAAATGGTAGATTCATGGTATAAAATATTATTACATATAAAACTAGTCAAAGACCTGCATGTTGCGCGGGATGAATAATTATAGTCTATAATTATTAAATTTTTTTATAATAAATATTCTTTAACTTTTTTTAATATTTTATTTTATTTTTATTTTATTTATTATATATATATTATATTTTTATTATTTTATAAAATAATATTTTATTATTTTTTCCTTTTCTTCCTTCTTCCTGTTCTCATACCTTCTCCGTACTTGTTGGTGCCGCCCCACCATGGCTCCCCATCTCTCTCGACAAATATCGATCCCGATCGCACCTCAGTCCCTTCTCTTCTTCTCATACCTTCTTTGCACTCGTCAATGCCACCCCACCACCACTTCCCTTCTCTCTTGACAAATGCTAATCCCAATCGCACCCTCCGATGCCCCTATCGATATCGCCGCCCCCAGCACCACCATTGCCCCTCTTTTGTCCTACCTTGCCTCCTGCTCGGCCCCCTTTTTGCCGCTACCAACATCTCCCATCCCGGCCATCCCTCCTTTGCTCGGCTCCCTTTGTGTGCTCTTGCATTTTGAATTTCGCTCGTGCCACTCCATGGCCCAGTAGGAGGGTCGGTCTCCGATGGCACTACCGACTGCGAAAGCCATGGTGCGGGCCTCGTAGTTGTGCACCTTCTTGTAATCGCGAAGGTGGTTGTCCCACTTTTCGTCGCACTAGTTCTAGTTCCGAAGGCAGATGCTATTCCAACAATAGTTCTAGACCTACTTCCACTACTGCTCTGCAGAGCAGGGGGCGGTCGTCAAAAGCTTCCTAGAGTTCGAAAAAGAGAAAAGAAAGAAGATAGTTAGATCAATATTATAGAGAGAGAAAGTGGAGAGGGAAAGAAGAGAGAGAAGAGAGAAAATCTTTTTCATTCTTTTCTTCCTTTCTCCCTTTTTTTTCTTTTTCAAAAATCCAATAATCTTAATAGAGATTGAAAATAGGAGAGAGGAAATAGAGAGAGAAAATAATTTTTTAGAGAGAGAAAGATTCAAGATCAGAGATGGGAGAGAGCGAAGGTAGAGAAATTCTCTCTCTTTTTTTTATTTTTTTTTAATTTTCCCTTTTTCTTTTCTTCTTCATTTTTCTTCTTTCATTTAGGACAAAATAGGGGATCTATGGATCCACATCTCCTCTTCCACCAATGCCATGGAGAACCCATCAGAATAGGTGGTGAGGCTTCCTCCCATGGTGGCGCAGCCGCAGCTCCCGTGATCAGAGCTCATCAGTGATGGATGGTGCCGGGCGGTGCCAAAAAAATCATAAAAAGGAACGGCCAAAATAGAGCTCATAGAAATCCAAGTTATCTCCAAAAAATCAGTGCATATATCATAGAAATCACTATAAAAAAATCAGAGATAATGTTTCTTAAGGGATTACCTAGCTTTCAGTGATGTTGGGGGCTACGATTTGACCGACACTTGTCTTCAAATACGAGAATAGGAACCAAACAGAATTAAAAAAAGTTAGGAAGAAAATTGATGAATCCCAACAATGAAAGGTTGTGGAACAGAGAGGGGTTTCAATTTATAGAGATTAATTCGAGTTTTAGATGAAATAAAATTCCACCTATGGATCGGAAGTAGATTCTCAAAGGAGAAGAAGTCCTCTGTCCATGCCCTATTTCCCTACTTTTTCTTTCTTTAATTTCTTTTTCTTTTTTTATGCTTTAGGATTCATGCGCATAGGCCACCACCATTAATTGCTAACCCTCCACATCCAATTGACTCCTTAAACCTGGCAGCCATCATGGTGCTCTCGACCATCTCTCCCATGATTGAAGCCACATCCTCTCCTTCTCCCACCGCTAACTCCTTGACATTCGAAAAGGATTTGGAATCACCGATCATGGCCTTATTTGGCACGATCTCAATGGCCACCTCATTATCGCCTAAATTAGAGGCAGGGTAGATGATGGCGGCCTGGAGGTCATCAGTGATAGGGGTCTTGAGGTGAGCGAGGCCGAAGTCGGTGATCTTGGCGGAGAGGTAGGCATTGAGGAGGATGTTGCTGGGCTTGATGTCACTATGGATGACTAGGGGTTCGCACACAGTGTGGAGGAAATGGAGGCTATGGGTGATGTCGAGCACCACCAAGAATCGGCGGCCCCAGTCCATCAACTCCGGGCATCGCCAGTCGAGCAACACATCCCGGAGGCTCCCATTGTGCATCAACTCATACTCCAGGAGCAGCCTCCACCCTATCCTAATGCCGACGGTGGAGGCCTCCACCACCTCCTCCTTGTGTGCCTCCCACCATCGCCACCACCACTGGCGACGGTGCTTCTTGTCGGAGCTACAGTAGCCGAGGAGAGCCACCACCCATCCGTAGTCCGAGGAGGATGCCATGGCGAGCATCTTGCCAATGAGGGCGAGCTCATTTTGGAACTCATGCTCTCCCTGAAGGGAATCAAAGTCCATAATCTTGACGATGATCTCCTAGCCGGAGGGAAGGCCACTGTGGAATACGGGTCCGAACCTACCCTGGCCAAGCTTATGGGAGGGGGAGAAGGAGGTAGTGGCATGGTGGAGTAGGGAGTAAGCGAACTGGCGGAGGGAATGCTTGGCGGGTGAAGGGAACGCTGGCAATATAGGAGAACAGCCAGCACGATGATTGATGCAAAAAATAAAAAAAAAATTTAAAAAGTTGGAGCTCAACATGTAGCGTATTGAAAGAATTTTAACTTGCTGAGTTGGCAACACCATAATACTCCTCCATAAGATATTATTTTATATATATATTGCATTATAACCCATGCGATACATGGTATATGATTTTTTTTAAAAAAAATATATTTTGCATATCTAATGTTACAAAATTTTTAGATTAAAAAGTCAAAATAATATAAAAAATATCATAGATGATATCAAGTATTCTAAATGGAGGTATAAAGAAAAGTAACATAATCATTTTTACAAAAATTATTTCTTGAAATAATATTTTTAGCATCAGTTGTTTTAGAATATTCATCAATAAGTAGAGCACGGGTACTTGTTTTCTTTTCATGTACATCTCTTTTCTTCATAGTTTTATCAACAACAGGACTATCATCTTGATTTGCTTCAATCTATAAAAAAAATTAATTATTAATTATTAGAATAAAGTAGATAAATATAATAAGCAATATGTAAAAGAATAGAAATACATCACTCATAAAGGATTTTTCATGATTTTTCTTGTCCGCTAATTCATTGTATGCATCATTCAAAATTATTTTGAGAACATTATAACTTTGTCTTTCTTCTTTGAGATTGTATTCATCAACTTTAATTTGGAAGGTATAACTTGGTCTTATAGCTTTTTTGATTTCTAATGGAATAATAGAATCATCATCTTTTTGCATAAAGAGAAATACATAACCTTATATTATTAACTAATCAATTGGATAAATAAAATATAAAATATATGTTGTATATACCTTATCTATGCATAATTCTTTAGCTAATTTGCCTATTAACCATTGAGTAATTTTAACAAAAAGAATGAATGATGCAAATCCAGTATCATCTACAACATGAAATTGTAATCAGTATCTAAAGTAAAAGAAAGAATAGAACTAAATCAAAATTTATTATAACTAACAAATAAAAAATTATAATGGATATGCATAAAAGATGTGATATTAAAATATATAACATATAAATTCTAAGTATTAAATGTGAAGCAAACCTTAGCATTGGGTACTTAGGCTCTATATTGCATCGATCACACCTGAATCCAACATTAGTGCATCTTACTTTTTTCTAACAAATTTGGCAAGCCATATAGCACCATCCAAATTTTGTTTCAATGTTGCTTATAAAAGCCTGGCAATTAAAGATAGTTTCCTACAAATCAAATAGTTTAATATTAATTATAGTTATATATTTAAATATAAATACCAAATTTAGAAAATTTACATGACATATGAATGAAGTTTTAGTATTATATAAGTTTAATCACCTATCCATGACAATCCCATTCAATAGATTTTATTTCTTGAATTGTCATCCTTTTGACATATAATGGATTAGTAGAAGTAGTTTATAATTGGCTTTGAGATATAATCTCTTGAACATCATTTACACATGGTAAATCTTTATTGAAATAGTTATAAAATTTAGTTAGTAGTTTGTCCTATGAAATTTTATAATAAGATATATAATGAATACATAAACAATACCTATGATTAAAACTTTTCACTTCTGGTATGTCCAAGTTGACATAAATTTTCGTTACACTCGTAGAGGAAAAATAATGTTCACCTATAATATAAATTTCTTATTAAGAACAAAAATCCGAATATCAAAGACAAAATTAAAAATAAGTTTTGAATACCTCAAAATGCTTTAATAGTTGTTGATGTTACAATTAGAATTAGATGAGAGAAACTTTGCAAAATTTCAGTTTCATCTATATAATCAATAACATTATCCCAAAGGATGACCTTTATCTGTAATCCACTACAAAAACATCAGGTAGGATTAGAAAGATAAATACTATATTTTTAAATAAATCATGTACTGTATATAAAGTAAAATACATACTCAAGCATCAATAGCTCCAATTTTTTTTAAATAATTAAGTTATTAGCATGAATATTCTCTAAAGGTCTCACGGTAATTAAATTTCCAACAACATCTGCAAAACGTAGACATAAAAAATATTTATTAGTTGAATAAAATAACCAAAAAGTTAAGTAAAATATAGAAATATGTTTTTTGTTCTTACCACTGTAATAACCCAATTTAAACAAAAAAAATGAGAGAAGACTCTGTGAAGGAGTCTTCTTCCCGAACGACTCCCAATCAGAGTCAGAAATCCTTCACTAGGAGGAGTGGAACTCCTCCCCTCCGGCTCTATTTAAAGAGGAGATGTCTTCCCTCTCCTTTCCATCAAGATCCAAGGCCAAAACTGGCAGGGATCGTCCGGAGTTTCTTCTTAGAACTCTTAAACATATCCATCAAGAATCTGAGGTGGAGAGATCATCAGAGCCCAAGGTAAGCCCGCCCCTTCTTTCTTCAACTTTTTTCTTCCTTCCGATTATGTTAGTGACCACTAGCAAACATCGAGTTCATCAGATATTTTTGAGATTTCCCTTCCATGTTTTTCCCTTTTTGGTTTCTTGTTTGCTTTGGTATTTTTTGGCACCGACGGTCATCATCGACCATCGGATTGGAATGGATGGGCTGCTGTGCAACAACCCCGGCAATCATCAACCCCAGTTGCACCGACCATGGCCTCTAATCCAATGAACAAGAGGGGACCATTCCATCCCCTATTTTGGCTAAGGCACACATGAAGAAAGAAATAGGAAGAAGAAAGAAGGAAGAAAAAGAAAAAGAAAAAAGAGAAAAGAGAGAAAAAGAAAAAAAAGAGAAAAGATAGAAAAAAAGAGCTTTTTCTCTCACTTCTTTCTCTTCCTTCTCTTAACCTTCTCTCCCTATTTTCTCTCTCTAAAAATTTCTCTCTAGTTTCTCTCTCTAGGGATTGTATGGATCACGAAGGATTCAGGTGTTTAGAAAACTTGGACTGACTAGCTGTCTTGGGAGGGATCTTGAACCTACAATATTAGGTTTGTTTATCCATAATTTCTTCATATATAATTTTTATGTTTGATCTTGATCATGTAGAGGTGTGATTGTCTGCATAAGGTGTCGAGCGAAATACCTTACTTTCAAGTGCATAGATCTAGAGGATCATCAATTTCTATGCTGAGTTCATCACTAGTAGAGGTAAGGGTTCTTCAACACGATCACTGACATGTTCATGAAAATTTATCTATATAATTGATGTATATTTTATATGTATTGATATATGTATTATATACTAAATTGATATTTCTTGAATCATGTTAATTGATGCTTAATGATTGTCGAGTAAGAATAACATGATTTAATATAATTAATGAGGTGGGTGGCATCTAGGTTAGCCAGTCATGCAAGAAACATGGTGTATATGCCGGGTCAATCTTGGACTGGGATGCAGGCTTGGCCTATTATTGGCTGAAGCATAACTGTGACTAATCTACTATCGAAAAATCAGATTTTGATTTTAATAATATAGATGAGGCATGGGCGGTATTTGGATTATTCGGCCATAATGCCAAGAAATGTGGTGTGTATGCTAGGTCAGCCTCGGGCTAGCTGGGGTGTAGGCATGTGTTTGGCCTACCACGGGCTGGAGCATGGTTGTAATTAATCATTGAAAAGATAAACATAAAACATGAGAAAGAGGAGCATGTGGACTAGTCGACCATATATGAAAATGTGGCAAATATTTTGGCCTACCATGGGCTGGAGCATGGTTGTGATTGAGTTCAATGGTGAAATTAAATCAAGATGATAAATTATATTTAACAGATGGATATCTAGACTAGCCAGCATGTGTGAAACATGGTATTGTGATGTCAGCAACGAGCTGAGATATGGTTGCCGATCATGGGTGGAAACGTGGTGGCCTACCATGGGCTGGAGCGCGAGCGGGTCTAGTCCTAGTATCGAAATGAAAATGTTATTTGGATCAGAATTATGTTAATCAATAAATGATAAGTAATTTCATTAAATTAATGTTGATTAATATTGCTGATTGGTGATATGTGATGTGTATATGATGATATTATTTAATTATCATATTGATGTATAAATATGATTATTTTCTTATCGATTATATATATTTATTAAATGATATTTCATACTCATGCTGGTGTGAGTGTGGAGAATCCTTAATGGGCTGTAAAGCTCACAACCCTTCTTTCTCTTCTCTTTTAGATTTGCAGGATGCTTAGTTTTGGTCGGGTTGGATGTGATGTTCGAGCAATGGAGTCTTTAGTTAGTTAATTAGTTATTTTCTGATACCAAACATATGTTTAAATTTTATGAACAAAGATGGATTTATTTGATCAATAAATATGATTGAAATTTATTAATTCTTTTGGTATTCTTGTGGACTCATTATGTAGGCCTTGCATATTTTTTAGGGTCTGCCCTAGGGAGTATGTGGCCATCACGTATCCGATCCAAGTGCTGGGTTCAGGGCATGATAAAATGGTATCAGAGCTTAGGTTTAAGATCATTAGGAACTTTGAGTTAAGGGGTATTTGAGCATAAGATTATGATCACTAAGGATGTGACAGAGGTAATTCATAGTATTTCAATGGATAATTTATATCTTAGGTTATAATTTGAGAGATTGATAAATTATTATCTTATTATTTTGAAAGTTATTTAGCAAATCCAAGATATTTAGTAAATTTAAATCATAGTGCGCAGTGAAAGTATGGTGATTTAAATTATTTTAAATTGATTAGAAAATTTTGGTTTCAATGATAGAGGATTCAAATTTTTTTTCTCAACTAGAGATAGGAGGTCAACGATGGGATAAGAATTTGGTTCACCTAAGGGTATTGACTTTGCAGTATGTTAATTTTGAGAATGAAATTATTTTAAGGGGGAAGAATGTAATAACCCAATTTAAACAAAAAAAAAATGAGAGAAGATGCTGTGAAGGAGTCTTCTTCCCGAATGACTCTCAATCGGAGTCGAAAATCCTCCATCGAGAGGAGTGGAACTCCTCCCCTCTAGTCCTATTTAGAGGAGAGGTGTCTTCCATTTCCTTCTCATCGAGATCTAAGGCCAAGACCGATGAGGATCGCTAGAGTTTCTTCTTAGAACTCTTAACCATGTCCGTCGAGAATCCAAGGTGGAGATATCATCAAAGCCCAAGGTAAGCCCTCCTTCCTTTCACTTTTTCCTTCCTTCCCATTATGTCAATAACCATCGCCAGCTATCGGGTTCACCAGATTTTTTTGAGATTTCCCTCCCCTATTTTTTCCTTGTTGGTTTCTTGTTTGCTTTGGAATTTTTCGATGCCGGCAGTCATCATTGACCATCAGACTGGAATGGAGGGGCTGCTTGTGTAGCAACCTCGACTATCGTCTGCTCCAGTGGCATCAATCATGGCCTCTAATCCAACAAACAAGAGGGGACCGAACACCAATTTTGGCTAAGGTATACAGGAAGAAAGAAATAGGAAGAAGAAAGGAGGAAAAAAAGAAAAAGAAAAAAAGAGAAAAGAAAGAAAAAGAAAAAAGCTTTAGAAAAAGTAGAAAAAAAGAAAGCCTTTTTCTCTTCTCTCCCTCCCCTCTCTCAACCTTCTCTCTCTACTTTCTCTCTCTAAAATTTTTCTTAACTTTCTCTTTCTAAAAATTATCTCTAGAGATTTTATAGATCATGAAGGATTCAGGTGTCTAGAAAAACTTGGACTGACTAGCTAGTCTTGGAAGGAATCTTGAACCTACAATGTTAGATCCGTTTATCCATAATTTCTTCATATATGATTTTTATGTTTGACCTTGATCATGTAGAGGTGTGATTGTCTGCATAAGGTATCGAGTGGAACATCTTACTTTTGAGTGCATAGATCTAAAGGATCATCAATTTCTATGCTGAGTCCATCATCGGTAGAGGTAAAGGTTCTTCAACATGATCACTGACATGTTCATGAAAATTTATCTATATAATTGATGTATATTTTATATCTATTGATATGTGTATTATATACTAAACTAATATTGTTTGAATCATGTTAATTGGTGCTTAATGATTGTCGAGTAAGGAAAACATGATTTAATATAATTAATGGGATGGACGACATCGAGCTAGTTAGCTAGTTATGCAAGAAACATTGTGTATATGATAGGTCAGTCTTGGACTGGGATGCAGCTTGGCCTACCATGAGTTGGAGCTTGACTGTGACTAATCTACTACCCAAAATTAGATTATGATTTTAATAATATGGATGGAGCATGAGCAGTGTTTGGATTGTTCGGTCATGCAAGAAACGTGGTGTGCATGCTAGGTTAGCCTCGAGCTAGATTACAGCGTGTATTTGGCCTACCACGGGTTGGAGCATGATTGTAATTAATCCAATACTGAAAAGATAAACATAAAATATGGGAAAGAGAAGCATGCGGACTAGTCAACCATGTATGAAATATGGTGTATATTTTGGCCTACCATGGGACTGGAGCATGGTTGTGACTGAGTTTAGTGCCAAAATCAAATTAAGAAGATACTATATTTAATAGATGGATATCTAGACTAGTCAATGCATGTAAAACATGATGTTATGATGTCAGCCACCAGCTGAGATATGATTGCCGACCACGGGCAAAAATGTGGTGGCCTACCATGGGCTAGAGTGTGAGCGGGTCCAGTCTAGTGTCAGAATGAAAAATATTGTTTGGATCGAAATTATGTTAATTAATATATGATAAGTAATTCCATCGAATTAATGTTGATTAATATTGTTGATTGGCAATATGCGATGTGTATATGATGATATTATTTAATTATCATATTGATGATGTATGAATATGATTATTTTCTTATCGATTATATATATTTGTTAAACGATGTTTCATATTCATGCTGGTGTAAGTGTGGAAAATTTTTACTGGGCTGTAAAGCTCACAATCCTTCTTTCTCTTCTCTTTCAAATTTACAAGATGCTTAGTTTCGATCGGGTTGGGCTTGAAGTTTGAGCGATGGAGTCTTAAGTTAGTTAGTTAATTAGTTATTTTCTGATACCAAACATATGTTTAAATTTTATGAACAAAGATGGATTTGTTTGATTAATAAATATGATTAAAATTTATTAATTCTTTCAATATTCTTATGGACTCATTATGTAGGCCTTGCATATTCTTTAGGATTTACCCTAGAGAGTATGTGGCCATCACATATCCGATCTAGATGCTGGGTTCGAGACATGACAACCACTAAGATAGACATGATTCTTAAGTTGATTAACTATTTCATCATAATTTATGAAGTAAAATTTGTGTAGAGGTGGACATATCTGATATTGCAATATTTTCTTCAATGTTGTGGTTAGCAGGAAAAGGATCGTCTTGTCATTTTTTATTAGATGATACATTCCATCAATGTGTACAACCTTCAAATTAGTAATTAGATATATATGCCCTTATTTAATAAGCATACGAAACTTTTGTACAATCTTTTTTCTAATTATATCATGTATATGATTACCCTAACAGATCAACAAATCAAAAAACATAGTATCAATAATTATTGTAAGAAAATTTTAGCAAATGTAAGAGTGAAAAATATTGGAAAATAGGAGAAAAGGTACCTCTTCATCAATAATGAGCATGTCCAAACTTACAAGTTCATTATTGTTCTTTATATTAATTCTAACCTTTATCTTCCAATTATCTCTCTCATTTGTTAACTTATTCAATAAATTGCACTGCATCTTTAAGTTGATTAAGAACCAGCAATAAATATGCATTAATATATTTAGAAAAAGAATTAAAATAAATATGAAATTGAGATAAAAAATATTGGTATATAATTACAGACCTTATACAGTAATTGTAGCTAGTAGATTTGAAAAAAATCTTCTTATAGACAATATTCTTTATTGAACAATAATTATTGAAATGCTCACCATTATTTATTAGCACTTTTAAACTCTTTTTGCTAGTCGCTCTAGATAATGTAACATATAGCTGTCTATGAGTAAATATAGAACTTGACAAATATATTCCAATTTGCTTTAGTAATTGACTTTGACTTTTATTAATAGTCATAGCGAAACCTATAGAAAGAGGCAATTGTCATCATTTCAATATAAAAGGCCATTTAGATTTAGTTGGAGATAAGATTACTCTTAGAATAAACATACGATCACCAATATTACTTTCATTGATAATTTTGGCTTCTATAATTTTAGAAAATAATCTTATAATTACCAATCTAGTACCAATATAAAAACCAATACTTTGATTCAAATTTTTTAATAATATCACTGGTATTCCTACCTTTAACTTTAACTCATGATTTGGGAACCCAGAAAATTTCAAAGAATTAAGAAACTTGGTAGGATACAAAGGATCTTTTTCTACACAATTAGATGATGTTTTGCAAGCTGAGCCTCAACTTAAGTAAATAATTTTCTTTGCAGATATTAAAGAAAGTATTCTCTCATTTATAACATCAATATTTTTTTTTGTAGGTGCAAGAATAGCTCTCACATTTAAATATTCTCTATTAAGTAATTTTGAACCTAAATCAGAATAAATACTTCGTATTATATCATTATATGTATCATTTTGCGGAATGATGACTAAATCTGATGAAAATTCAACCGAGTAGTTCCCATCATCCTCACCAATATCTTCATTACCAATTCTTAGTATCCAATTATTGAATCTCTCGAGCATTCATGATAGAAGCTTCTCCATTAATCAATTTCATATTAGTCTGTAGCTTGAATACATGATAATGATTCCATAAATATGATATATTAATAGAAGCTTGAACAATATCTTCTCTTCGATCTTTAGGAATAATAGGTAGAATCTACCTAAAATCTCCATTGAGAAGTATCACTTTTCCTCCAAAACATTTATATGTATTTTTAGGATCTACACGGCATAAAATATTCCTTAAACTTCTATCCATAGCTTCAAAATAATATCTATGAGCTATTGGAGCTTCATTCCAAATAATAATACTTGCTTTTATTATTAACTCTACAACATAACTACCAGGTTTAATCTCACACCCTGTATTCTTATTGGTAACTATTGGAATATAAAATCTTAAATGTACAGTTCTTCCATGAGGTAGAAGTAAAGCAACAATACTAGAAGGTACAACAGCTAATGCAATTTTTTCTTCACCTCTAACTATAGCCAGAGTAGACTTATAAATATAAGTTTTTTCAGTACCACCATGTCCATAAATAAAAAATAAACTACAAATATTAGCTGAAATTGCTCCCATAATAGTTTCATAGACAACCAATTGTTCACTATTAAGACCAGTAAACAATTTCCTATGTTCCTCTATAACTTTTTTAATATTATAATTTAATTCTTTTTGAATTAAGCAACTTTATTTTTTATCAAGAAGACTTACATCTAGCAAAGATAATTAAGAAAAATATTTCAAAGACTTACCACCTCTAATCAATAGCTATTTAATTTCATAAAGAGTAATTTTTTATTTATGATTTTAATAATTGCAATCGATCAAATTGGAGAATTTATCTCTGCCTATATACAATATCTTTAGATACTAATTTTTAATTATTCTCTCAAAGTTGTAGTGGATCTGATATCTGACAAAATAAAAGCCTCGTAACAAATAGAACTCTCATTTGTGGATCTATTGCCTAATAACTAGCTTCTATCAAACATTCATTCAATTTCTTATCAGAATCTAGTAAACTAAGAGCATGACATGCATCGTTAAAATTTGGATATGTGACACCATTTACAGTATGAATGTCTTCATAATATGTAGGCCCTTTTATAATATTTAATAATATTTTTAGATAAAATCTCTCATCACTTACAGGATGTGCATAATATATTTGTTTGCAGAAATCGTCAGGAGTCTTCAGGCCGCTAGGCCGCCGTCGGGGATAAAACAAAGTCCCGTATAGTGGGGGGTCTCGGACCCTCCAACGCTCAAGTCATCTTTAGCCAACAGGAATGGAGTGGAAATTGGAGCTTAGAGAGGAGGAGAGCTTAGAGATCAGAGAGATTAGAGTTAGCGTATCTGAAGGGGTCCTTTTTATAGTAGAGCTTGATGGTGACAGCTGCAGCCACGTGCTGGTGGGAACACACAATTTGTTACCTAAACAAATTATATAATTATATTAATGCCAACAGACTAAAATGTAGCATAATTTAGCAAAGTGAGTCAATATGCGGTCATGCCAAATGTCAAATAGACACAAAAACAAATGCTAAAGCACCTAAGAATGCATATCAAAACAAATACCTCGATGTTAACCTAGATGCTTAGGCGGGCTAGCCACAAAAACATACTAAAGCATTAGACCTCAGAGTCAGCACAAAGACAGACTACATATTGGACAGATATGACATTAAAAATTAATACATCTCCCAGCACATTCTTTAAAATAATCAGTCCAGAAACAAACCTTCCACGTGAGAACAGATAACCATCCTTCAAAATCAGCTTGATTCCATGGAAGAGTAACATCTGGGCTCATGCCATCTTCCTCCTGAAAGATCTTTGCAACTTGCATTAATCGGTGATACCTAGCTGGGGAGAAGTGAAATCCCAACGAAGGCAACCGTACAGCAAGTCTTGTAGAAGGATAGAGAGGATTT
>QRFJ01007642.1:0-58971 GCA_006176705.1 Cocos nucifera
TATTCCGGACATAGTGAGATTCATGAATTAGATATTAGGTTTGGATGCACCATGATTAGAGAATCATTGGATAAGAGTTATCTACTCATCGATTGATCCATCACCAATAATTATTAGATGAGGTGATGAGCGAGTCGGTGGGATCGCACCATCCACTAGAAATTAATAATCATGAAGATTTTCGCATCTTTACCAAGAGAGTGTAGGGATCCAAGTAAATAGTAGGAGCCTAATTTGTTTAAAAATAAAATCCTTAAATAAATTGATTAAGTCTAATTACAAAATCTAACTAGAAACTTTGACTCTCTATAGGAAGATATCTGCGTCCAACCAACTAGCCCGCATCTTAGAGACCCATAGACTGATTGGATCCAACAACAAGGATTGGCTCTGGAACTTCAAAATTATTTTGGGTTTCGAGAAGTTGACTCATATGTTGGAACATGATCCTCCCATCTTACCAGCCCATCCATCTGCTGATCAAAGAGTGTCTCTTAAGAAGTAGATGGATGAAGATAACAAAGCCAGGTATTATATATTGGGCTTGATGTCTGATGAGCTCTAGTGCTAATATGAAGACATTAAGACTAGTTGCCAAATGTTAACTCACTTGCAAGAGTTGTTTGGTGAACAGAGTCGTGCAATCAAATATCAAGTCACTAAGAGACTATTTAAGGCTCAGATGCATGATGGACAGTCGGTCCAAGATCATTGTCTGATGATGATCAAGAACTTAGAAGAGCTTGAGAAGCTCGGTGTTAAGTTAGATCAGGATCTGTAGATTGATATAATTCTGCAATCCTTGACTGATGCGTATGGACAGTTCATCATGAACTATCATATGCATAAACTTCAGAATACCTTAGTTGAACTCATGAATATGCTGGTTGCTACTGAGCTTTCTATGAAAGGTTCTAAAGGCTCAGTACTTGCTGTGGAATGAACTTCTTCCAAGAGAAAGTCTTTTAGAAAAAAGAAGAAGTCCGTGAAGAAGCAGAAGGTGGATAGTGGGAAGAAGAAGAATGTAGATCCGAAGAAGAAGGCCATTGACAAAGAAAAACATTTTCATTACAATACTGATGGCCATTGAAAGCGGAACTGCCTTTTATACCTGACCAGCCTAAAGAACAAGAAGAAGGCAGGTCCTTCTGGAGGTATGCTCGTTATAGAATCTAATCATACAATTTTTTCTACATCTAGTTGGATGCTTGACTCTGGTTCTAGTGCTCACTTATGCACTTCTATGCAAGATCTTCAGGATAACAGGAGGCTGAGGGATGGTGAGATGATCCTACCAAGGTGCTCAAGTCCCAAGATCTGAGATAGATGGTCATGGAGCCTAGAGATATCCGAGCCCTTACTCGTGAGCGCATATAACTGATCCTGTAATTATAAATTAAAATAAAATTTTATAAAAAATACTATAATACTAATCATATATACTAATATATTTAATACTTACAAAAATATGCCCGATCGTGGCATTCATCGACCTGCCCGTCTTGTCCGTGCGATTGGATCGAAAGATCTCGCTATGGCTAGGCATCACTCCATCTCTCATCAACTATAACAAAGAACAAATTTATTAGAAAGATGATAAAAAATATAAATTTAATTTATCTAGTAAGATTTAGAATTAATTACCTCTCTATGCACATGATTGGCCATAGACTCGCGGCCTAGAGTGTGCATATACTCTTGGGCTACATGGTTCTTCCGATTCTGATGGAATGTAGCCTAACAAGTATTCAAATAAATAATAAATATTTAAATAAAACTTTAAGTGTATTGAAAAATTTAAAAGTTAGAAATTTTACCTCAAACTTCTGGCTTCTCTGGTGTCTAACCATCCTCTCCCATTGACTCAGAGGACAGTCCTGTATCTAGAAAATAAGCTCCTCTGGAGTGTCTTGTCGGTGCTCGAGCCAATCTCTATGGAGCTTAACCTTGTAATCCTAGTATAACTTTTCAATCTTCTTCAGTCGGGTATCTCAAATCCTCTCATGATCGAAGAAGTCGTACCTCCTCTGTACAAAAAGCAGTTACAAAATTATTCTAATCAAACATATATAGTGTAAACATATAAAATGCATAAATATAACTAAGATGCACATACTTATCCATATCTCCTTCCATACCCGATCCCTGATACCAGCATCCATCAAACACCAGTCTTTGGGCTCTATGAGAGTGATGTCCAACCGCCTCACAAGCACTCCAAAAAGGAAATGCATCTCCCACGTGGTCTCCCCTACCGGCCTCTCCTTCGCATCATACTATACCATCATCTGATGCTGGCGATTCCACATGTGCGCCATACGTGTGGGACCATGAAATGTCTGATTGGATGATGCACCTACAATGCAAATACGTTATGCAAATATATAAGTGTACAAATACTATATAAAAAAATAAATAATATAATAAAAATGTACACTTAGATGCCGGTGGAGTAGCATGTGTCGGAGATGTGGGTGATGGTGGAGGCTTAGATGTCGGTGGAGTAGATGCCGACGGTGGAGGTCTCTGAGCAGTCGATGCGGAGGTGGATGGAGTATGCTCCTGACTGCTCCTCGGATGCTGAACTGCGCATAACCCACTGAGAGATAGGGGTGAAAGCTAGATGGCATTTCGGTGCCATCATGACCTGCAACGTTAATAAACATTAATCAATATAACATCATGATATATCAAATTCTATTCACTCAGAGGTTGAGTCGGCTTCGTGCTTGAGAGAGCCGACTCCATTCCTGAGACATTCGACTAGGATCCTCTCCCAGTCGGCTCAATCATGGCCCGAACTGTCTCGGCTACGTATCGGAGCTGGCTCGATGTGTGCCATCCCCTCGATCACTCCCTCTCTCCCTCTCTCAATCTCTCTCACCGATGATGACGGCGAGGCCGAACCCCTCCCTCCTAGCTTTTTCATCTCTTGATCTTCCTCTCTCCCTCTCTCGATCTTCCTCATTGACGAGGTCGAATCCCATCCCTTCCTCTCTCACTCTCTCGATCTCCTCGCCAGCAAGGCCAGACCCCATCCCTCCTAATGATATTGATGAGGCCGGACCCCCTCCCTCCTCTCTGCTCTCTCAATCTCCCACTCTCCCTCTCTCGATCTCCCTCGTTGGTAGGGCGACCCCCCCTCCAATGATGGCGGCAAGGCGGCCCTCCCTCCCAGTTGATGGTGGCGGCTGGATCCCTCCCTTCCTCTCTTAAGTACAGACTCATCGGGTATTGATTTGATTTGATCAGTAATTAAAATTGGGTCTAGATCTAGATATCCAAATTTTGATCGAATCCAACCATTGACATCTAGTCCACAGCCGCCAACATAGCACAAGCCAAAGGTTAATCATGGCATGGCCCAAAACTACGGCATGCAAATTAATTATAGATTATATATTTTATAATATTTATTATAAATATTCTATAATTATTATAAATATAATGCTTAATAAATAATACTATAAAATTAAAAAAATTATACCTATGGCATTAGAGAGCGGGTCGCACCGAAAGCTCGATCACCGACGACGATGCTAGAGGAACGATGGACTAAAGGTAACCTACGAAATAAAAGTAAGATAGTGAGACAGAAAAGAGAGAAAAAAAGGAAAACGAGAGAGCAGGGGGCTGGGGATGGAAGACAGGAGGAGGGGGCATAGTGAGGGAGGTCGAAGGAAGCTTCACACTCGACTGGGGGAGGATCAGAATGATGGTGGGGTGGGGGGGTGGGGTTTTGCGGGGGTCGAAGGAGGTTGGATGGGGTTTCGCTAGAGGGGGGGTTCGCTAGGGATAGAGAGGTCGGATGAGGGATGGAGGGTGGGGGGTGGGGTTTGCCGGGGTCGAGCAAGGGGAGGGGGGTTTGCTGGAAGGGGGTTTTGCTGGGGTCGAGGGAGGTTCGATGGGGTTTGCCAGGGGGGGTTTCGCTGTGGGCTGGGAGGGTCGGATGGAGGGGTGGAGGTGTCGGGTGGGTGGTGTTGGCGGGGGGGGCTTGGGAATAGGGGGGTCGGAGAGGGAGGGGAAGGAGGGGCAGCACCGATCGAGGGGGAAGGGGGGGCGAGTCGATGTGGGGGGGTGGAGGATGTCGATTGGGGGTAGGAGTAATGCTTCTCACGATGATGAAGAGGAGGGGAAGAAGAGCAAGGAGATGAGATGCATGGAAGGAAAAAATTTAGAAATTTTAACCTAACCTCGGTAGTGGTTATCGATATTTTCCATAGATTACGTAGCGATTACCCAAAATCGTGCCTAGATCTAACAGTGTTCTATAACCACTACTATAGATCTATAGCACGATTTTATACCGCTGCATAGTGAAAAATAATTTTTTTTATTTTTTTTTTAAATATTATATAATTTTAAAAATTAGTGCCATCTTATCATTCATTATTAAATAATTTCATAAGTCATCGAAAAGTCGCCTCGATCTTGATGGCCTAGGTTCATCGATCAGAAAAATTTGATTTGACGATACGAACGACATGTGTGATCTGATAGATGCAGACCTCGATATCCAAATCCTGCAATGATGATCTCGATGATATGTAGCATACTATCAAGTTTACTTCATAGATTCGTTATCAGTCAATTTAGTATGAAATTATTTTGGCCATTAATTAGAAACAGCGATCAGGGTTAACAATGTTCTATTTGAGACAATTTTTAGTTAAATGATCTTTGTTATAATTTTAAATATTTTATTATGGCAATGATAAAATTCAAATCATTTTTATATAAATTATTCATGTTAAGCAGATATTGCAAAAGCACGAGCATAACAACCAGTGAAGTTTCAGAATGATTATTAGGAGACGTATAGTTTTAGATCGTTCTTCATCTCATGAGTTAAATTTTATAATCACCATCATAAAAAATGATTAAAATAGTAGCCAAAATCATTTATAAAAAAAATTATCTCATAATCGAATACCGTTTGGTCTTTTGATCAATCGTTTATCATTTAACGGTCGAAACTAACCTATGCTAAATTGACCAAGATAACGATATCCGATTAAAGTGAAAGTTTGATAGTATGCTACAAACATCACCAAAATCATCATTGTATATTTTTGGATCCATCGGAGGTCTCCATCTATCAGATTATCGCATCATCGTTCGTGGTCATCGAAATCAAATTTTTCTGATACACAAAGCTAGGGCCATCGGATCGAGATGATCTTTTATGACGATACTCTAATGATAATTATTTAGATAATGAATAATGAAGATGAAAATTAAATTTTAAAATTATATAATATTTTAAAATATATATATATATATATATGGCAGCGGTTACAATTAACCGCTACCATAAATCAGATTATAGCAGAGGTTCCTACTTACCACTGCTATAGGTCCAACTTATGACAATGGTTACAATGAACCACTGCTATAAGTCGACCTATGACGGCAATTTTTGTAACCAGTGCTATAGGTCTGACTTACGACAGCGATTTTCGTTAACCACTACTATATATCAAACCTATAGCAATAGTTACAAAAATCATTGCTATAGGTCCAACCTATAGTAGCGGTTAATGAAAACTGCTGCTATAGGTCCGATGTATAGTAGCAATTAATGAAAATCACTGCCGTAGGTGCTATGGCAGCGATTTCAAAAATCGCTGCCATAGTAAGTGCTGCCATAGGACATTTTTGTAGTAGTGAATGATCGTCTTCTGGATTAGTCTGAAATCTATTGGCTATGCCTAAAGCATAAGCAATATCAAGCCTGGTACATAACATAGTATACATTATTGATCCTACAGTAGAAGCATAAGGAATAGAACTCATTCTATTTCTTTCTTCAAGTGTCTTAGGAGACATCTTTTGAAAGAGATATATGCCTTGACTCATGGGTAAATAACCTCTTTTACTTCCATCTATACTGAATCTTTTCAGTATTAAGTCAATGTACCTAGACTAGGACAAGCCTAGCATCCTCTTAGATCTATCTTTATAGATCTTTATACCTAGTATATAGGATGCTTCTTCTAAATCTTTCATAGAAAACTTATTTAATAGCCATAACTTGATCGATTGCAACATTGGGATATCATTTCCAATGAGAAGAATGTCATTTACATATAGAACCATGAAAACAATGGCACTCCCACTAGTCTTCTTGTACACACATGGTTCTTCCACATTCTTGATGAAGCCAAGCTCTTTGACTGTAGTATCAAAGCGGATGTTCTAATTTCTTGAAGCTTGCTTTAATCCATAAATGAATTTCTTAAGCTTGCATACCTAATTTGATCTCTCATTTGAAATAAATCCCACTGGCTGTGACATGTAGACCTCCTTCTCTAGGAAACCATTAAGGAAAGCAGTCTTCACATCCATTTACCATATTTCATAATCATGGTATGCTGCTATAGCAAACATAATCCAAATAGATTTGAGGATGGCAATAGGTGAAAATGTTTCATCATAATCAATCTCCTATTTTTGCCTAAAATCCTTAGCTACTAATCTGGCTTTATAGGTTTCAACTTGGCCATCCGCACCAATCTTTTTTTTATAAATCCATTTGCACCCAATTGGGTTCACACCCTCTGGTGCATCCACCAAAGACCATACTTTGTTGGTGTACATGGAGTCCATTTTGGATTGCATGGCAGCCAGCCATTTGTTTGAGTCCTTACTCATGATAGCTTCTGAATAGGTCAGAGGTTCATCATTCTCAATGACTTAGGCTTCATTATTCTTAATAACAAATCCGTACCTCATAGGTGCATGTCACACTCTATCAGACCTATGGATTAGAGTTGTGCATTCTAGTTCTTTCTTATTTATGTATTTATGTGATTGAAAAATATCTATTTATTTTTTTTGAACTTTACTAAGTTCAATGTTTCTTCCACTGTCTCTTTCTAGGATAAAATCTTTCTCCATGAAAGTAGCATGCCTACTTATAAATATCCTTTGCTCAGTAGGATGGTAGAATACATATCCCATACTATCTCTAGGATATCCTACAAATAAATATTTATCCGCTCTAGCATTTAGCTTATGTCCAAAATTTTTTTTAACATATGCTAGACAATCCCATATCTTAAGATACTTAAGAATAGATTTCTTACCATCCCATATCTCATATGGAGTTCTAGATATAGACTTATACTACTATAGAACAGGGATACAGCAGCAGTTCATAACCACTATCGTAGCCTAAAATAGTGCTACCATAGGCTATGGCAGCAGTTCTCTAACACTACCACTACTACCATCGTCGTAGGCCTATGGTAGCGGTTATTATGGTGGTTACAACAACCGCTACCATAAACGCCTATGGCAGTGATTTTCGAACCGCTGCCATAGCCCTGAGATAAGACAGTAATTTTCAAACCACTACCATAGGCCTGAGATATTGCAGTGATTTTTAAATCACTACCACAGACCTAAGCTATAATAGTGATTTCTGAACCGCTGCCATAGACCTAAGCTATGGCAGTAGTTTTCAAACCGATGCCATGGGTGTAATGCAACAGTTGGCTCATAACTTACAGCCTCACTTACAACCACTACCGTAGCATTTAAATAATAAAAAATATAAAATTTTTAATTTTTTATATATTTTATCTGATAAATGCAATTTTATAATACCATAAAAAATATAAGTAAATATTATAAATATAAGAATATTTTTAAAATGCTCTAATTTTATTATTGAATAAAATTTATTATAATATTTTTCAAAAGAAATACATCCAAAGATCTCTAAATCTACATCATTGTCATCACCGAGAGATGGAGCATGAGCTAGAGGAGTTGGAGCTAGAGCTAGAGCTAGAACCAAAACTATAGGGACTGGAGCTGTAGGAGTTGGAGCTGGAACGTCGGCCAACATGTCCTCAAGGCCCACGAAGTCTGCTCCAAAATGCAAGCTGAGCCTCATCAGCATGACACTCAGGATGCCCACCAAATGAGATGTGCGCTCCTCAGCATGAGCAGTCTGCAATGTAGCCTGATCTACCCACACCAACATCTCATTAATTTTGCTCCCACCTGATGACACTGAAAGCATGTGAAGAGATGCTCATCTCAGACCAGTAGCTCGTCAGCGTATGTTCGAGCCTGCATCGAATCCTTCTAGAGTACTCAGGCCCCAAGACCTGAGATAGATGGTCATAGAAACCAGAGGTGTCCAGGCCCTCGCTTGCAAGCATGTCTAACCACTATAATTATAAATTCAAATAAAATTTTATAAAAAATGCTATAATATTGATCATATATACTAATATATTTATTACTTATAAAAATCCTCTTGATTGTGGCGTTCATTGACCTGCCCTTCTTGTCCGTATAGCTGGATCGAAAGATCTCGCTATGGCTGGGCATCACCCCCTCTCTCATTAGCTATAATAATAGATCAATTTATTAGAAATTTATAAAAAAATATTAATTTAATTTATAAATAAAAGGTTAGAATTTATTACCTCTCTATGCATACGATTGGCCATAGACTCATGGCCTAGAGTGTGCGTGTACTCGTGGACTGTCCGATTCTTTCGGTTCTGATGGGAGGTAGCCTAACAAGTATTCAAAAAATAATAAGTATTTAAAAAAATATTTAAATATAATTCTAAGCATATTGAAAAATTTAGAAGTTAGAAATTTTATCTCAAACTCCTGGCTCCTCCAATGTCTAACCACCCTCTTCCACTGACTCGGGGGACAGTCCTGTATCCAAGGAACAAGCACCTTTGGAGTGTCTCGTCGATGCTCGAGCCATCCTCTGTGGAGCTTGATCTTGTAGCTTCGGTATAACTCTCCAATCTTCTTCAATCGAGCATCTCAAGCCCTCTCATGATCTGAAATGTCATACCTTCTCTGCACAAAAGTTATCAAAAGTTAGTTACCAAATTATTCTATTCAAATAATGTGTAAATATATAAAATGCATAAATATAATTAAGATATATTTATCCATATCTCCTTCCATATTCGATCCCTGACACCAACATCCATTAATCGCCAGTCTATGAGCAATACTAGAATGATGTCAGATTGCCTCATAAGTACTCCAAAGAAAGAATGCATCTTCTGTGCAGTCTCCCCTACCGGCCTTCCCTCCACATCATACTACACCATAACCTAATGTTGGTGGTTTTACACATGCAGCATGTATGTGGGATTATAAAATATCCTACTGGATGATGCACCTGTAATGAAAATATGTTATGCAAATATATAAGCATACAAATACTATATAAAAAAATAAATAAATAACATAATAAAAACATACACTCAGATATCGGTGTCAGAGATATGGCTGATGGTGGAGGCTCAAATACCAGTGGAGTAGATGTCGGTGGTGGAGTAGATGCCAATGATGGAGTAGATGTTGATGGTCTGTGGGCAGCCGATGTAGAGGTGGATGGAGTATGCTTCGATTACGACTTAGATGCGGAGCTTCGCATAGTCCATTAAGAGATGGGGGTGAAAGCTAGATGACATTTCGATGCCATCGTGACCTGTAATGTTAATGAACATTAATCAATATAACATGTTAAACAATAATATTAGTAACGCATCAATAAATAGACTCTAATATTTATACCAAAATATTGAAGACATCGCCTAGTGGCATCTACAATATGGATATCACCATTGCTCCAGATAAATGTATCTAGGATCTCGATAATATCTGGTAAGTTTTGTCCTAGAGGAATACTTTGCATTCATGGTCCAACATCGTCATTAACTTTGGTATCATCAAAAATATGCTTAGGCACCATCCTCACAATAACATCCCATTGAGGATCCAAGGGATCACTAACATAGAAGACTTGACTAACTTGGGAGGCAAGTATATACAATTCATCAATGTGAAGATGGCATTGCATGTTAACAAGAGTAAAACAACACTCATCAGTCTTCATTCCTGACTGTGACAAGATGTCAAATCAATCGCATTTTATCAATGCAATCCTTCCTTTAAAATAATAGTCCAAAATGACTATTTTCTCTACCATGCCATAATAGTTCAAATCCTCTGTACGAGACTACGAATCCCTCGAGCTAGCATAACACTTAGTGGTGGTGCTCAATATTACATCACTATTTTATGTTGCCATATTTATGGACTTGCTATGAATATTAAACCTATAGCCATTAATGATGAGCTATTTATACTCACACACGGTATGATTAGGGCCTATTGAAAGAGCACACACTTCAAGGCTCACATCATCGAGTGATAATCTTCATACTTAATTAAGAAGATGACACCTAATTAGTAAACATGTTCAAATAAGTTACACATGATAAGAATATATAATCACTTACATGATCTTTGAACCATTCAGAAAATTCTTTGTCGTGCATTTTCTCTTTTTTTCACATACTTAAAGCACCATATTTTACTCTTATGACCTCCTTGTGTTTGTTGCATGTATAAAAAATAAATTTAGATGTAATTGGATATTATTTAATTATTATAAAATAAATAAGGCTGAGTGACTCATCTTATGTATGGCTCAATGATATCATAGTTGAAGAGCATGTAGCAGTACGCCTTATCCCTTTCCTCAATGCTTAAATCAGTAAGGCGGTATAAAGTAAAAAGTTCATCTAGCTGTAGAATGGAGTCAAATGCAGACTCAATTGGCTCATACTGATCATCTTGATTCCTTATTGGCTGATTACGACGTATCTCGAGCTTGTTTAAGTATATGGTACAAAAATCCATACACTCTTGATCCAAATAATCTTGTTCTATGGATCCCTTCAAGTGATTCATATTTCTTACATAAGTTTTTAAAGTTTGAATATTTCTCTCAGTAGGATACATCCATCAGTAGAATATTGGGCCTCTAAGTGCAACTTTTCCTGTAAGATGCATGGTGAGATGCATCATTATCTTGAAAAATGGTAGTAGAAATATCTTCTTCAAATCGCATAATATAGTCACCGCCCTTGCCTTTATTTTATTCACATCTTTCTTAAATAATCTCTTTGCACAAATATCTCTGTAAAAGTTACGAAGATGAATAATAGTCATTCTGATATTTTTTGACAACATGCGGCGAATAGCTATGGAGATCAATTCTTGCATCAGTATATGATAACATGAGTCTTCAATCTCTCAAGTTTGACATCCTTACTATTCATATGCTTTGATATGTTGCTTGAGTATCCATCTAGGATCTTTATGTTCTCCAACACATGAAGAAATGTAGACTGTTCGGAGGCATTCATAACATAGCATGCATGAGAGACCCTCCACTATTCTCCCCCTGCCATCTCTGGATGGAGTAATCTCCTAATACCCCATTCTTTTAAGTCAAATTGGAAATTCAAGTCATCCTTGGTCTTATCTTTGATATTCAAGATTGTTGCTAATAGGAGCTCACATATTTTCTTTTCAATATGCATTACATCTAAGCAGTGGTGCAATAAGTTTATCTCCCAATATGGCAAGTCAAAGAAGATGCTCTTTTTCCTCCAATTAAAGTATCTGTCATCTTTTTTTGATCAACACTTTCTCTTCTTACCACCAATCGGATCATCTTTTTTAAATTCAACATTGAGACCATCCAACTCTCTCAATACATCACTTCTAGACATCCAGCTTGGCACCTTACCTTCTTTAATAGTGCTATCGAAGGAGCACGCATCCCTTCTATAAAAATGGTTTCGATGGAGAAATCGTCGATGCCCCATATAGCTAAAGCTCCTTCGATGTGTCAACCTTCTAGACTGGATATTTTTTCTACAAATCGAGCATGCTAGCTCACCTTTGGTGCTCCAACCCAACATTAGGGCATAGGCTGAAAAGTCATTTATTATCCATAAAAGCACTGTGCACATGGAGAATGACTTATTTAGCAAAGCATTAAAAGTTGGAACATCTTGAATGCTCCATAACTATTTCAGCTCGATAATAAGAGGCTGTAAATAAACATCAATGTCATTACCTACCTCTATCGGTCCAGTGATGAGCACTATCATGAAAGCAAAAGATTTTTTCATACACGTCCATGGTGGGAGGTTGTAAACATGAATAAATATTGGCCATACACTATGGATGATATTCATGCTTGAACAGGTTAAAACCATCGCACGACATGCCCAACCTCATATTATGTATTTCTTGTGCAAAATTGGGATGTAATTCATTAAACTTCTATTATGCCTCTCCATCAACTAGATGCCCCAATATATCATCTTTTGTTCGGTCCTCTTCATGCTATCTCATGTTCTTCGATGCTTTTGCCAACATAAATAATTTTTATAGTTCAAAATCAAAAAAAAATGCCACATCAACTTTTGAGGTAGACGAGTCGATATGCCATCTTTATTCTATTTTCATCTTGATACACCATACCTCGTGCACTCATTTTGGTTGACATCCTCCTCCCAATAGAGCATGCAATCATTGGGACATGCATGTATCTTGGTGTAAGTAAAGCCTAGCTTTTCAATAATCTTTGATGCCTCATAATTACTCTTCAGAATTTATGCATCGTCTGGAAGAATGTACCCTAAAAGCTCTAGTATGCAGTTTACTCCATTATTACTGAACCTATTGGAGCATTTCACGTGATACAATTGGATTAAGAACTCCAACATTGCCATCTTTTCACATCTGGGATACAACGAAACATCCTCCATCAACTTGCGGACCTTCTCCACATCCTCACTGTTTGTCATTCCACCAACCATAGGATCAGGCATGGACGTAGATGCACCATCATTATGGCCAACAGATGAAAAATATCACAAACCATTTATTCCACTCCTCCATCATGTTGATCGCCTTCTTGCGGTCTACCCTCACCATGTTGGTCTCAACAAATTTTATAACTGGTTTTAAAGCCATAAATAGTGAGGTAATCATTGACATCTTGATGAGGTAGCCACGGTCCGCCCATACATTTTTTACAAAGACATTGGATCAGTCCATGGTTCCTAAATTTTTCTATAGCAAAATCAAAAAATTTTTGAAGTCCAGCCTTATATTCTAGCGAGAGCCTACTAAACTTCATCCATCCCTTATCCATTTTAAAAATGATGATACTACAATTAAATCATGTGTGAAACTTAAATTATATACTAATGCATTATAAATAAATATGCATTATAAATAAAAAATGTATCATAAATAAGGATTGAAATAAATATCATGTGTGGAACTCACATTAAATATCATTTTCAGATATGTAATAAACACATCCTATCACTAACTAATAGGTAAAGATAGGTCCTATCCCATTCAAAAATTGCATTAATTCTAGGTTCATTACAGTAATCAAACGATATGCAACAAGGATCGAATAAAATTTTGGCAGCATTTTTTCTTAGTTCTTTCATGTAGGGAGAACAAAAGAAAAATACTATCCAAAATTTCATTCAAAATCCTTAGCATACCATTTGATTACTGTAATTATCTATATAATTATTTGTAATTTCTAAACTATCCAAATTGAACAATCAATTAATCATTATACATAATTCTTTTATCCGTATAATTATATATAAATATATCGATACCAAAGATTATGTACACTAATCAATTGATGGATCTATCATTATGCAATGTAATAAATAAAAGCAATAAGATATAAACATTCAGAAAATATTATGCAATAAATTCTATAATATAAATTACATTCATAAATAATTAAGGATAAGCGATAAATAATTTTATTTTCTCTTAGCGATCGATGATTCTCTTAGCGGTCAGCACGGCCTATGGCCACGGGCATGGCCCAAAATCTGTCAGTAGAGGTGAGGGTTCTCTTAGCGGCTGGCATAGCTCACGATGCCGACATGGTCCAGAACCTACTAGCAATGATTTTCTTATCGACCGACAGGGCCTACAGTCATGGGCATGGCCCGAAACCCATCGGTGGAGGTGAGGGTTCTCTTAGCGGCCAACATAGCTCACGACCACCAACATGGTCTAGAACCTACCAACAATGATTTTCTTATTAGCCGGCATGGTCTAAGGGCTATCCACAATTGTTGACATGGCATGACCGATGGCTACCGCCGTGGCACAGCCTAGAACCCACGACATGTAGATAATTATAATATTTATAATAAATATTTATAATATTTATTATAAATATTTTAAAAATTATTATAAATATTATAAGCGATTAATAAATAATACTATAAATTTAAAAAAAATTATACCTATAGCTTTGAAAAGGGGGTTGCACCGAAAGCTCCGAGGGTCACTGACGATGGTGCTAAAGGAAGATGATGGTGCTGGAGGTAACCTACAAAATAAGAGTAAGATAGTGAGATGGAGAGAGAAGAGAGAAAAAGAAAGAGGAAAGAGAGAGAAAGAGGTGAGAGAGGAGGAGAGGCGGCCTAGAGGGCGTCGTGATGGTGAGGCCGAGGAGGGGGGGCGGCTTGGGGGGTGAGAGTGGTGGGGGTTGGGGGGTTGAGCGGGGAGGGGCGAGGGTCACCAAGAGATAGGGGTGGCTAGGGATGGGGGGTGGGGGGTGCATGGTGATGAGGAGGGACGACCCGAGAGGTGGAGGTGGTGGGGTTGGGGAGGGGTGTGCGGTGATGGGGAGGGGCAACCTAGGAGGTGGGGGTGGCGGGGGTTAGGGAAACAACCGAAGAGGGGTGGGGAGGGGCCAAGAGCAGAGGGTGGCTAGGATGGGAGGGCGAGCGGGGAGGCTGGGGGCACCAAGAGGTGAGGGCAGCCGAGGGGGGAGGAGGGGCGGCGCCAATTGGGGAAGGAGAGGGGCAAGGTCTCATCGATGGCGGAGAGCAGGGAGGGGGGAGTGAGAGAGATAGAGCACATGGGAGGAAATCAATTTGGGGTAAATTTTAACCTAACCTATGAGAACGGTTTCTGAACCACTGCCATAGATCTATGATAGTGATTTTCGAACCGCTGCCATAGATCTATGACAGCGATTTAAGTAATCGCTGTCATAGCTTAAAAATTAATTTTTATTATATAATTTTAAAATTTAATATCCATCTTTACTATTTATTATCTAAATAATTATCATTAGAGTGTCGTCATAAAAGGGTCGCCTCGATCCGATGGCCCTAGCTTCATCGATCAAAAAAATTTGATTTTGATGATCACGAATGATGATGCAATGATCTGATAGATGGAGATCTTCGATCAATCCAAAAATCTGTAATGATGATCTTGATGATATTTGTAGCATACTATCAAAGTTTTACTTCAATCGGATATCGTTATCATGATCATTGTAGTATAGAATGATTTCGACCGTTAAATTAGAAAGAAGCAATCAAAGGGCTAAATAGTGTCCGATTATGAGATATTTTTTAGTTAAATGATCTTTGCTATAATTTTATGGTTTCATACAGCGATGATCATAAAATTTTAATTATTTTTGTATGAATTATTCACGTTAAGCAGATATTACAAAAGCACGAGCATAACTACCGATAGAGTTTAAGAATAGTTATCAAGTGACGTATAGTTTTGGATTATTATAGACCCATGAGTTAAATTTTATAATCACCACCATTAAAATGATTAAAGTAGTATCCAAGATCATTTATAAAAAAAATTATCTCATAATTAAACCTCGTTTGGCCTTTTTGATCGCTTGTTTCTCATTTAATGGCCAAAATTATTTTATACTAAATTGACCATGATAATGATGTTCGATTGAAATGAAACTTTGATAGTATGCTACAAATATCATCGAGATTATCATTGTAGATTTTTGGACCGATTGGAGGTCTACATCTATCAGATCATCGCATCGTCGTTCGTGGTTATCGAAATCAAATTTTTTCGATCGATGAAGCTAGGGCCATCGGATCGAGGTGACCTTTTGTGACGATACTCTAATGATAATTATTTAGATAATAAATGATGAAGATGGATATTAAATTTTAAAATTATATAATATTTAGAATAATAATATTAAAAAAAGATATGGCTGTGGTTTTAAAGAACCACCGCCATAGGTCGGCCTATGGTAGCTAAAATTGTTGCCATAGATTCAACCTATGACCGTGGTTATTTGTAACTATTGCTATTAATTGACCTATGATAATAATTTATTATAACCACTGCCATAGATCGGACCTATAGCAATGGTTCTTTAAAACCACCATCAAAGACTCTATTACAGCGATTTCAAAAACTACTGCTATAGTATGCACTGCCATAGCTCCTTTTTGTAGTAGTGTTAGAAGGTATTCTATTCAAGATATATACTGCAGTCTCTAAGGCATGACTTTAGAATGAAATAGGTATTTTTGTGAAGTACATCATGGATCGTATCATATCTAATAAAGTACGATTCCTCCTTTCAGCTACACCATTTAACTGTGGTGTATAAGGAGTCTATAGAGAATTCCTTTTACTTTAAGATAGTCTAGAAACTCACTAGATAAGTATTCTCCTCTTCGATCAGATCGAAGAAATTTTATACGCTTTTCAGTTTGTTTCTCAACCATACCTTGGTACTCTTTAAATTTATCAAAAGCTTCTGATTTGTGTTTTAAAAGATACACATATCCAAACCTAGATAAATCATTAGTAAATATTGTAAAATAAAAGTATCCTCCTCTAGTCTGAGTGATCATAGGACCACATATATCTATATGTATAAGTTCTAATAACTCACTTGTCCTTTCTCCATGTCCACTAAATGGAGTCTTGGTCATTTTATCCATGAGACATGATTCATAAGTTTCTAATGATTCATAATCGTAAGGATCAAAGAACTTTTCTTTGCATAACTTATTAATCATGTTCTCACTAATATGACCAAGTCAATAATATCAAAGTAAAGTATTATTTATGTTATCTCTTTTACGCTTTCTACTTTCATCAACAAGAAAAATATTATCATCCAAACATAGAGTTAACAAACCATTATTAAAAATGCCATTGCATATTATTTCATTAGAATATTTGATAGAGCAACCATTGCTCGTTACATCAAGATTATATTCTTATTTTAATAATAAGGATATAGATACAATATTTCTAATGATCTGTGGTATATAATAATAATTTATCAGCTCTAAGATCTTTCTAGAAGGTAACTTCAAAATATTTATCCCTACAGCTTCCACTTGGATGGACTCTCCTCTAGCACCGTAGAGCTCAAAGTTATCTTTCTTCAAACTCCTAATTTTTTGCAGCTCCTATAATGATTTGCAGATATGAAAAATCATAACTGGTATCCAATATCCAAGAGTTTGAAATGAAAGAATTCACTAACAATATAGTATGTATCTCATACATATCTTTTGGTGCTTTATTTGCACCAGTCTTCATAGTTGCAAGGTAAGCCTTGAAATTTCTCTTCTAATGATCTATTTTGCCATAGTGAAAATAGATCATCTATCCGGAGACCTTCTTTTCCTTCTTCTTCTTATTTATTCTATCTTTTGGGTTCAGCCTCCTCTTTGAACCCTTTTTGTCTGCTTTCTTCTTGGAGATTCTATCTATAAGAAGAGGTGTCTTATCCTTTTTGATATGGCTCTCTGCTATTTTGAGCATATTTAATAGCTTAGGCAAGGAAGTATTCAGTTTATTCATGTGATAGTTCATGACAAACTGAGAAAATGATTTTAGGAGTGATTGCAAGATCAAATCCTGACTCAACTCCCAATCCATGACAAAATCTAATTAGCTTAATTGAGTGATTAGGTCAATTATCATCAACACATGGTCTTGCATGGATGAACCCTCTGCCATTCTGGCATGGAATAACTGCTTAGGTATCTCAAATCTAGTAGTTCTACTCTATTCTCCATAAAGCTCTTTTAGGTTGAGCAATATGGATTGAGTGTCCATGCCATCATACTGTCTCTATAACTCATTACTCATGGAGGCAAGTATGACGCACCTGATAGTAAGAGAATCATTTTGCCACATCCTGTATGTGGACTTTTCTTCCTCTGTAGCATCTTCTCCTAATGGCTTAAGATCAGGTGCATCAAGAATATAGGAGAGCTTTTCTTGACTGAATACTATTTTTAAGTTTCTTAGCCAATCCATATAGTTAGGACTGGTCAACTTATTTGAATCCAAAATTGAATGTAGTGAAAGTGAAAAAGCCATTTAATCTACATAATTAAAGAACATTATATAAGCAAACACCTCATGATAACATACACAATTAAATTAGAACTTTAATTTAATGGTGTCTCCTACTATTTTATTGAATATCATAACCCTCAAATATGATAATCCAAAAAATCTAATTATTTTTCTTAGTGGGATTGAGATCTTAATTCCTTATAGAAGATCTTGTAGTCGCACAACAAATCTTCTATAAGTTAAAATGTAGGAAACTCTTTCCAAATGCATCTCATGCAATTTTCGATATATTCTTAGCCTCTAAAACATTAATAGCCTTATGTTAGTACAACAAACTATAATGTTTTAGTTAAGTATGATCCTTCATTTCTATACAGTCATAATGAAATATAACTGCTCTTGTGGTTACTCAACAAAGCAGTATATCCAAAATGCCGTAAGCATCATTATGCACTAGATCAATATTACATTAGTTCCCATAATCGGTCTTGTGGTTGCACAATAAACCTAATATGGTTTATGATATAATAATAAACTAGCATGAAAGAAGGCCTTAATGTAGTGTATCAAAAGAATCCATCCATCGAGTTGGCTCGATCCATAGTCGAGCCAGCTCGACCGCATCTAGCTTGAGCACCACTTTTTGTCCACCTGATAGAGCTGGCTCAAATTCACCTCTAGCTGGCTCAATCTCATCCCGAGCCAGCTCGACTACATATCCAAGCTGGCTCGATTGCATATCGAAGCTAGATTCCAATAGGAATGCCTAAGCACCCAATCTAGAATAAAATCAATTGAATTGACTAGGTAAGTGGGAGAGAGGTGGGGGTCTCCCGTTGCTTTCCTTAGACACCAATGAATTGGCCAGGTCAGACAATGGAATCAATTAGAAACCATGTTCTCTTTACCAATTATGAACCATTTTTCTAGACACCAATTGATCAATTAGACATCCAGACTGGTTCTGCTATTAGTTAGTTACACTACAACTTAATATAATTTTATAGAGTGCTTTAATTTGTCTCTATGCACATTCTAATTCAAAACATATAACATACATGAATTAATCATATCATTCATACCAATTAAATCAGCATGTATCATCACTCTAGGACAACCATCATCACATAGTGAACATTTGTCATTATGCCAGGACAACCTTATAGAATGGTATACATCGTACTCAAATTATGAATAATTAAACATGATCACATTGAAGGGAAATCCTGATTTCCCGATCCAGGTTCGTCCAGATCTGATTAGATCAAGAGATATATTTCAAAAAATTTCCCTTGACCTTAATCAGATCTTGATATGTTTCAGATCTGATTCTTATTATTTTAATAAATAAAATAAAAGAAGATAAATTAAATCAAATTCAATTTACCTGATTTGGGTAATCCTATTACCCTGTAGATGATCCTGATTGCAGCGGAAGGTTCTGGATCTTAGCTACGCAAGCGCCTGGCCTCTACCGGTATCCACTCGGGTTGGATCTGGAGATCCTCTTTTTTTCTATCACACCTCCAAAAATCAGATCTGGATCTGATCTGGAGGATCTTTAAAACTCTTTTGAAGATCTGCAGTCGTCCTTTTGCAGCAGCGCAGCCTTCTTGCTTTTGATCGCCTTTCCTTGATCTGAATCGCACCAAAACTAAGTCCAAAACACTTTTGGACGTGGAGAGCAAGGGGAGAAGAGAGTATGGCGTGGAGAAGGAGGGGAGAGGCAGCCTTGGGACGTGGGAAATCTCTATTGAATTCACTTAGGATTAGGGTTGGGCGCAGGGTCTTATTTATAGACCTCTTGTGATCCAACTCCTCTTCCTCTCAACCAATCACAACCCTTTGTGAAATCAGATCTAAATCTGATTGGTTGAAAAAGAGACCCCTGGATTCCTCCTTAGAGGGCGCCTAAGACCAGTCAAACTGGATTCTTAGTAGAACTCTGATTGGAATCCAAAAGGGAGGTGGAGTCCTTGTCCAACAAGGACTCCTAGGCGCCTCCTACTTGGGCTCACGCCACCCTTGGCGTGCGCCCTTCTCCTTGCCAGGTTCTGGCAGGGGGACAAGCCCCCACCAGCTCTCCAATAGGTGCATGACATGTGGTCAAAAGTCAAAGGGTCAATGGTCAACGTTTGACCAGTCAAAGGTAGACTTTTGACCAAAGTCAAAGAACAAGAAATGGCAGGTGACCAAAAATGGCAGGTAATGTCTTACAAATAAGACAACCTATTCTGACTTGGACAACCTCCAGTCAGACCATATGAAGGCCTCTGATTGAGCACAAACTCCTTTGGCTCAGTCAGGACAACTTATTTATGATAGTAAAAGAAGAACGTTAGGTTCAATCGAGTGCTAGCACGATTTTCCTTGAACCTAATTGAATCTCATTCAGATCAATTGAACTAGATCAGTTCAATTGATGATCACCAGATTCAAACCCTTGTTTGTGTGACCCAGTTAGGTTCAGTTCTGTATGGTAATGGGATATGTCATGATCTCTATCATAGACATCATCGAAACTCCTTTCGATGGATCAGAACTCTTCTGATTCGAACAGCTAGAATGATCGATCATCTAAATCATTCTAATTGCTCCCAAAATCCACCAGTGACACCTAGCAGTATATGGTGGCAACCCATCAGAGCTGAATGCGAACCTCTTGGTGCAGCTACCTGTGTGATTAAGTTCTTCTATCTTGAGCCCCGATCAGATTAGGGTTAAGGTGAACTCGTCAAACCCTAGTCTCTGTCATATGATGTAATCATTCGATTCAAGTCCAATGTGAAAATCTAAATAGAAACTCTTTCTATTATTTCACTCTACCATGGCCATGGGCTTCTGGACTTGATTCTCATGATCATCATAGGGCTGCTCCTCTACCACCGAGGTAGATAGATTCCCATCTTGATGCAATCCAGTTCCTACAATGAACATGCTATAGCCAACATACACCTCAGGGTTCCATATGGCTAGGAGACCGAGTAATGGTGTAGTCAAACTATAACACCCTCAAGGTGAACTGCCGATGCATCTCAGGTCAAAGAACCAGACACACTACTGCAGCATCGAGTCAGTCATTGACGAGAAGGTAGACTTCCCTAATGACTACTCGAGGTGGTCACGCTCAGTGCCCTCGTTCTCTAACGGAGTACCTGTACTCTCGCTCCGGTGTCTCCACACCGTAGACTCAAGACTCATCTACTAAAGAGAAGCGATTCGTACACCAACCTTCCGGATCAATCACCATCCTCGTGATGATCCTATGGTCGGGAGCATTTTATGAGTTAATAATGATTATTCATGTCTTAAATTTTCAACTCTTGAAAATATATGAATTATCATTACCATTAACTCAAAGGATGTATCACAGACACTAAATACACATATGTGATAGAAAATAACCCATTTTATTAATTATAGTCAAAATTATAATTTTGCCCCTAGAAGTGTATTACAAGTGTCAGCCAATTCTGGCTTCTAGGGCACATATATCTAACAATCTCCCACTTGTCCTAAAGCCAATTGGCTACAAGTCTAAGTCCCATCTTCTCAAGGTGGGCTTCGATCTTCTGCTGGCCCAACGGCTTTGTAAGTGGGTCTGCCACATTATCTGTGGAGTTGACTCTCTTGACCTCAACGTAACCTTTCTCAAGGTAATCGCGGATGAGATGGTATCTGCCGTTTGCTTGCTTGGAACTCTTCCAGCACAAACAGTCAAACAGACCAGATGTCGACTTTCGATCATCTATATCGGACATGAAGTCCGAGTCTGTGTATCCCTGGACTTGGAGTTCTCCATTACCAAAGACCAACATCATATCCTTAGTTCTTCTCAAGTACTTAAGGATACATTTCACAGAAGTCCAGTGTTCTTCACCTGGATTTGACTGATATCTGCTTGTGACACTCACAGCATGGGCTATATCAGGTCGTGTACATAGCATGGCATACATGAGGCTCCCTATTGCAGAAGCATAAGGGATCTTGCTCATGCGTTCTATTTCCTCAGGTGTGCTGGGGCACATCTTCTTGGAAAGATGAATACCATGTCTGAAGGGTATTAATCCCCTCTTAGAGTTTTCCATACTAAACCTCTTTAGTACTTCCTCTATGTACATCTTCTGTGAAAGTCCTAGCATCCTATTCGGTCTATCCCTATAGACCTTAATTCCTAGAATAAAGGATGCTTCACCTAGGTCTTTCATGGAGAATTCCTTAGGACAACCACATCTTGACTGATGTCAACATGGGAATATCATTCCCAATAAGGAGGATGTCATCCACGTACAATACGAGGAAGACAACAGCGCTCCCACTGACCCTTTTGAAAACACATGGTTCCTCTTCGTTTTTGATGAAACCAAACTTTTTGATCACATCATTGAAACGAGTGTTCCAGCTCCGAGATGCTTGCTTAAGTCCATATATGGACCTTTGCAGCTTGCAAACCTTGTGATCAGTATCACTGGATGTGAAACCTAGCGGCTGTTCCATATAGATATCTTCCTCAAGATATCCATTTAGGAATGCCGTTTTCACGTCCATTTGCCATATTTCATAATCGAAATAGGCTGCAACAGCAAGCAATGTGCGGATGGATTTTAGCATAGCTACCGGGGAAAAGGTATCCTGATAGTCAATGCCTTCGCGTTGACTATAACCTTTTGCCACCAGTCTAGCCTTGAATGTCTCCACATTCCCATCTGCACCAATCTTTCTCTTGAAGATCCATTTACACCCAATAGGTACTATACCTTCTGGTGGATCTACCAAGGTCCAGACTTGGTTTGAGTGCATCGAGTCAATCTCTGACTTCATTGCCTCAAGCCATTTCTCGGAGTCGATATCTGATATCGCCTCGTTGTAGGTTTTGGGATCATCACCATGAGCACCATTACCTATGAGGAACATTTCCTCTACGTCCTCTGAAATAATACCTAAGTATCTTTCAGGGGGACGGGAAACTCTTTCCGATCTACGAGGTGGAGGAGGTAGTGTTCTTATTGGCTCAACCTGATTTGGTTCCACTTGGTCCTTAGCTCATTCTGCTTGTGAGACTTTCTCATCAAGCTTAATCTGCTTTCCAATGCCACTATCTTGAATAAACTATTTTTCAAGAAATATGGCATGTCGACTCACAATCACATTGTGGTCTTCTGGAATGTAGAAATAGTATCCTAATGACTCTTTAGGATATCCTATGAATCGAGCTCTAAAGGACCTAAACTCTAACTTGTCCGCTTGTTGTCTTTTGACATGAGCCGGACAACCCCAAATTCTGAGATGACTCAGACTTGGTTTCTTACCGTGCCATATCTCATACGGTGTGGTAGGAACGGTTTTAGAGGGAACCCTATTCAGTAAATAGATTGAAGTTAATAATGAATGTGTCCCCAAAGAAAATCTGGGAGGTCTGTGAAGCTCATCATGGATCGAACCATATCCAATAGAGTCCGATTTCTCCGTTCTGAAACCCCGTTGAGTTGAGGTGTTCCTGGTGGAGTCCATTGAGAGACTATGCCATTTTCCTTAAGATAGTCTAGGAATTCCCGGCTAAGGTATTCACCTCCTCGATCTGATCGAAGAACCTTAATGGGTTTTCCAGTTTGTTTTTCTACTTCATGTCTGAATTCTTTGAACTTTTCAAAAGCTTCAGACTTGTGTCTCATAAGATACACATACCCATACCTAGACAGATCATCGGTAAAGGTAATGAAGTAGACAAAATTGCCTCTAGCCGGCACATCAAATGGGCCGCACACATCAGTATGTACTAGGGCAAGGAGATCTGTGGCCCTCTCCCCATGTCCAACAAAAGGGAGTTTAGTCATTTTGCCTTGAAGACAAGATTCACAAGTTGGATATGACTCAAAAGTCAATGGACTCAATAGCCCATTTTTCTCCAATTTGTTTGATCCTATCTTCTGCTATATGACCTAATCTCAGGTGCCATAGATATCTGTCGTTTGGACTATCCCTAGGTCGTTTGGCATTCACGTTTTGCTCGATAGTTAAAATAGGTACATCAATATGTAGCTGATAAAGACCATTAATAAGGAAACCATTTGCAATTTTATTTCTTTCATAAAGAATGTTACAATGGTCCTTAAAGAAGGTGATCACATAACCTTCTTGTGCTAAGCATGAAACAGAAATCAAATTCCTGCTAGCTGCAGGCACATAATAACAGTCTTTTAAAACTAAGTCTAAACCAGATGGTAATCGAAGAGGGTATGTTCCCACGGCTACTGCAGCAACTCTTGCTCCATTACCGACGCGTAGGATCATGTCTCCATCCCTCAGCCTCCTGCTATCCTCAAGACCCTGCATAGAAGTGCACAGATGAGCACTAGAACCAGAGTCAAGCACCCAACTGGATGCAGAAGAAACCGTAAGGTTAGACTCAATAACGAGCATACCTCCAGAAGGACCTTCCTTCTTGTTCTTCAGGGTGGCCAGGTAAGTAGGGCAGTTCCGCTTCCAATGGCCGTCGCTGTTGCAATGGAAACACTTTCCTTTGACATCGACCTTTTTCTTCTTCGGTTCTGCCTTCTTCTTCTTTGATCCTTCCACCTTTTGCTTTTTCACAGACTTCTTTTTCTTTCCATAAGACTTTCTTTTGGAAGAAGTCCGTTCCATAGCAAGAACTGAGCCTTTAGAACCTTTCATAGAAAGCTCAGCGGTAACCAGCATATTCATTAATTCGGCCAAGGAATTTTGAAGTTTATGCATGTGGTAATTCATGATGAATTGCCCATATGCATCAGTCAAGGATTGCAGAATAATATCGTTCTGCAAATCCAAGTCCAACTACACACCGAGCTTCTCAAGCTCTTCCATGTCCTTGATCATTGTCAGACAGTGATCTTGGACTGACTGCCCATCACGCATCTTAGCCTTAAAAAGTCATTTTGTGACTTGATATTTGGCTGCGCGACTCTGTTCACCAAACATCTCCTGCAGGTGAGCCAACATTTGGCGAGCAGTCCCGATATCTTCATGTTGGCGCTGGAGCTCATCAGACATCGAGCCCAACATGTAGTATCTGGCCTTATTGTCTTCGTCAATCCATTTTTCCAGAGACGCTCTCTGTTCAGTGGATGGACGAGCTGGTAAGGTGGGAGGGTCCTGGTCCAAAACATGTGTTAACTTCTCTGAACCCAAAACAATTTTGTAGTTCCTGAGCCAATCTTTATAATTGGGTCCAGTCAGTCTATGTGTGTCTAGGATACGTGCCAGTGGGTTGGACGCAGACATTTTCCTGTAGAGAGTCAAAGATTCTAGTTAGATACTGTAATTTTGACTTGACCAATTTGTTTAGGGATTTTATTTTTAAACAAATTAGCTCCCACTATTTTCTCGGATCCCTACACTCCCTCTGTAGAGATGCGAAAATCTCCATGATTAATGATTTCTAGTGGGTGGTGCGGTCTCACCAACTGACTCATCACCTCACCTAACAGTTATTGGTGATGGGTTAGCCAATGAGTGAACAACTCTTGTTCAATGATTCTCTAATCATGGTGCACCCAAACTTGGTCTCTAATTCATGAATCTCACCGTATCCGGAATATTGATCCACTCCTTAGTTAAGTCAGACCCACCATTTGCATAGACTGGGTTCCTAATTGGGTCTCTCACCGTATCCAAAATATTGAGCCCAACTCATCCTCCAGCCCATAGCATCCAATGCCTAATAGACATGGTTGCGTCTTTCCCGGTGCAACTGAGCCACTGTATCCAGCCGAGAACAATCAACCCCGGGAAGGGCCCGCACATCTACAATGGTGGAAGACCTCAGACTTAATCTTTTCTTAGGGAGAATTGATTCAGGTCTCATTAAACTAGACTTGGCTTAGTCATAACAATTATGACTAACCTAGTGGCATGGGTCAGCTCGGATTATTGACCACCTCAGATCAGAACTGTGTCAACAGATATGGCCAGGTAAGTGAGACCGGTGGAAGGAATATGCCGTTAACTCGCACAAGAACGCATTCAGGTCGAGTAGCTTCCAATTAAAAACCAGTCGGTCGTCTGTGCCAAACTTACCTTAGACACCAAATTGTTGAGTCAGAACCAATTGGGTTAGCCTACAATCCAGACTCTAACCTCTGAGCCTAATTAGGTCTTGCTTGATCGTGACTCGATCTTGACCCAGACTTAATCCTATTAGGCTGGTCAATTTAAGCATTGTTGATCCCATCTAACCAACTCTTGATTCGGTTTGATCAACCGCTTAGACCTAATTGAGCTACCCAAGCCCGAACCCAGTATTATGAATATGTCTTAGATCTGAAATTCTCAATTTTAGACCTAATTAATATTCCATAAACTTAATTCTTAATTAAGTTGGGTTCATAAACAAAATATGCACAATAAATCCTAGGGTTTCAGGATCTAGGGTTTTGCAGAAAGTAAGTTTTGGGTTTCTGATTAAGGACGAACACGCAGCACCCCTACACGTCATAAGAACACCCCATCGAATGGGAAGAGAGGGCCTTTAAACCCTTCTTCGTTCTTATGATCGGACGGCCAAGAGGAACGCCTTAATCAGGAACATGTAAATCTACAAAACAGTTATAGATCTATATCATATATCTCATATACAAATTTAGATCTAATCAAGGCATATTTTGCATACATCTCATGTATCAAATCATGCATGTTTTTAGATCTAAATTATCACATAATAATCTAAAAAATTAGATTTAAATTGATCTAATCAAAATAAATTCTAATCTAGACAATTATGTAGAACTATTCTACAATTAGTCTAGTCATGCATCTATCATATCTCATATGATATTTAAAATTAAATAATTTTTATTTGCTGTTTATCAGATGTTATTATAACACTTATAATATCAAAAAACAGTAAATAAGAAGATCTAAAATATGATTTAATCAAATTAAATCAAAGACATGCAAAACTATTCTATAGAACTATTCTATTCTAGAACTAGTCATGCATATCTTCATGTTCTTAGATCCAAATCATTTAATTTTAATTTTTTCTGATTTCAGATCTGATCACATCTCATGTGACATCTGAAATCACATTATTTTTAATTAAAATAAAATTAAAATCAGATCTAAACAATTTTAGAACCATGGCTCTGATACCAGTTGAAGGGAAATCCTGATTTCCCGGATCCAGGTTCGTCCAGATCTGATTAGATCAAGAGATATATTTCAAAAAATTTCTTTTGACCTTAATCAGATCTTGATATGTTTCAGATCTGATTCTTATTATTTTAATAAATAAAATAAAAGAAGATAAATTAAATCAAATTCAATTTACCTGATTTGGGTAATCCTATTACCCTGTAGATGATCCTGATTGCAGCGGAAGGTTCTGGATCTTAGCCTACGCAAGCGCCTGGCCTCTACCGGTATCCACTCGGGTTGGATCTGGAGATCCTCTTCTTCTCTATCACACCTCCAAAAATCAGATCTGGATCTGATCTAGAGGATCTTCAAAACTCTTTTGAAGATCTGCAGTCGTCCTTTTGCAGCAGCGCAGCCTTCTTGCTTTTGATCGCCTTTCCTTGATCTGAATCGCACCAAACCTAAGTCCAAAACACTTTTGGACGTGGAGAGCAAGGGGAGAAGAGACTATGGCATGGAGAAGGAGGGGAGAGGCAGCCTTGGGGCGTGGGAAATCTCTATTGAATTCACTTAGGATTAGGGTTGGGCGCAGGGTCTTATTTATAGACCTCTTGTGATCCAACTCCTCTTCCTCTCAACCAATCACAACCCTTTGTGAAATCAGATCTAAATCTGATTGGTTGAAAAAGAGACCCCTGGATTCCTCCTTAGAGGGCGCCTAAGACCAGTCAAACTGGATTCTTAGTAGAACTCTGATTGGAATCCTAAAGGGAGGTGGAGTCCTTGTCCAACAAGGACTCCTAGGCGCCTCCTACTTGGGCTCACGCCACCCTTGGCGTGCGCCCTTCTCCTTGCCAGGTTCTGGCAGGGGGACAAGCCCCCACCAGCTCTCCAATAGGTGCATGACATGTGGTCAAAAGTCAAAGGGTCAATGGTCAACGTTTGACCAGTCAAAGGTAGACTTTTGACCAAAGTCAAAGAACAAGAAATGGCAGGTGACCAAAAATGGCAGGTAATGTCTTACAAATAAGACAACCTATTCTGACTTGGACAACCTCCAGTCAGACCATATGAAGGCCTCTGATTGAGCACAAACTCCTTTGGCTCAGTCAGGACAACTTATTTATGATAGTAAAAGAAGAACGTTAGGTTCAATCGAGTGCTAGCACGATTTCCTTGAACCTAATTGAATCTCATTCAGATCAATTGAACTAGATCAGTTCAATTGATGATCACCAGATTCAAACCCTTGTTTGTGTGACCCAGTTAGGTTCAGTTCTGTATGGTAATGGGATATGTCATGATCTCTATCATAGACATCATCGAAACTCCTTTCGATGGATCAGAACTCTTCTGATTCGAACAGCTAGAATGATCGATCATCTAAATCATTCTAATTGCTCCCAAAATCCACCAGTGACACCTAGCAGTATATGGTGGCAACCCATCAGAGCTGAATGCGAACCTCTTGGTGCAGCTACCTGTGTGATTCAGTTCTTCTATCTTGAGCCCCGATCAGATTAGGGTTAAGGTGAACTCGTCAAACCCTAGTCTCTGTCATATGATGTAATCATTCGATTCGAGTCCAATGTGAAAATCTAAATAGAAACTCTTTCTATTATTTCACTCTCTACCATGGCCATGGGATTTCTGGACTTGATTCTCATGATCATCATAGGGCTACTCCTCTACCACCGAGGTAGATAGATCCCATCTTGATGCAATCCAGTTCCTACAATGAACATGTCATAGCCAACATACACCTCAGGGTTCCATATGGCTAGGAGACCGAGTAATGGTGTAGTCAAACTATAACACCCTCAAGGTGAACTGCCGATGCATCTCAGGTCAAAGAACCAGACACACTACTGCAGCATCGAGTCAGTCATTGACGAGAGAAGGTAGACTCCCTAATGACTACTCGAGGTGGTCACGCTCAGTGCCCTCGTTCTCTAACGGAGTACCTGTACTCTCGCTCCGGTGTCTCCACACCGTAGACTCAAGACTCATCTACTAAAGAGAAGCGATCGTACACCAACCTTCCGGATCAATCACCATCCTCGTGATGATCCTATGGTCGGGAGCTGTTTATGAGTTAATAATGATTATTCATGTCTTAAATTTTTAACTCTTGAAAATATGAATTATCATTACCATTAACTCAAAGGATGTATGACAGACGCTAAATACACATGTGTGATAGAATAATAACCCATTTCATTAATTATAGTTAAAATTACAATTTTGCCCCTAGAAGTGTATTACAAGTGTCAGCCAATTCTGGCTTCTAGGGCACATATATCTAACACACATCACATGAATAATATGCTAAAATTTTAAATATGATCATATCATATTTATAATTTTTGCCACTAAAGCATAAACATCACAACATATGATTTAATCTAATAAGGCTGGCTCTAATACCACTAAAGTGTTTGGTATACAGAGCAAAAGCATAGATTTCAAAACAAAAATTATGAAATCATAAAATCACATCCAAAACCTAGAACCATCTTATTAGAATTTAAATCATATGATATGCATTTATAACATTAATTAGGATATTGGAACATACGTCTGATTGCTTAATTCTCACTTGACCCTGCTTGCCGGCAGCAGTCCGTCAAGGGGTTTCATCAGGTGCCCACGTGTTCATCCTCCAATATTGGTCCACACAGAAATTTGATCTAGACACCAGCACCTCTGATTATTATAATTAAAATTCTTATGACAAAAATTTTAATTATTTGGGCAGAAACTTCTTAGTCTCTGTCGTCATCCATCTAGCCTACTCTTTCTTATTTTTCTTTTCTCCTTATCTTCCTTTACAATCTCCCTAAGCCCTTGTCTTGAAGCAGACCTTTTATCCTAAATTAGGACTTGTCTTAACAATGGAAGGAAGAAAGAAATTGGACAATTAGAAAAAGTGGTAAAAAAGAAAGAAGAGTTTTAAATCTTCTTAGTGTGAGAATTTGTGGTGCTCCCAAGCCTTGGGAGGCCATGAGAGGAGTCAGGGTGTTGGCTCTAGGGATTTTAGGAGCTTGGTTGATACTTTGAAGATTTGAAATTTAAGGTGAACCAAGAAACCAAAGTTGGAGAATCAAGACTGCAGAAAGAAGATTTTCTACAGGTTAGTCGGCTAAGTCTCAGTGCATAGGCAAAATTAAAAGCTGCATGTTCGGGACTGTTGGCATGGCACAGAACTGGGCTGGCTCAGTTTCATGTGGAGCCGACCTAGTGGAACTTAGTCGGCTCAGCGCTGAGACTGAGCTGGCTCAGTGCATGGGTATAGTTAAGAAAGGGTCTATTTTGGGCTAGGGTTTGGGTTGATCCTAGGGATCTTAAGGCTTGTTATGAGAGATCTTAAGGTGGCTAATCCATGTATGGGTCGGGTCTAGATTTAGAAGATGAGAGCATGGGAGACATGGGTGTACATGAGCTCAATGAGTGCTTTTATGTATTGGGTTAGCCAGGAGAGTTTTTGGTCGGGCCTAATGGCTATGTATAAATACATAGGTTGTATTAGGATTTCATTATGCTGTAGAATAAAGACCTTTTCTTCCTCAACTCTCTGTTCTTCTCTCCTCTCTAGAGTTGCTGCCCTAGGATTCTTGAAGAAGCCCTAGAGAAGGGGGTGCCTCCCTCAAGCCCAAGAAGGGAGGTGCCCCAGCATAGATCTAGGTATTGGATCTATGGTTTGCTATCCATAGAGAATAACACAGATTTCTTTAGGTCCATGCTAAAGATCAGAAGCTTCCGCAATATGATATCAGGGCTTATGATGCCAAGGATGATTGACGTTCGAGCGATATCATGGAACATCAATTGGTATCAGAGCTAGGAGATGCCTGAGATATTGTGAATAACATTTGGTATCAAAGCCTAATGGTACATGAAAGGGAAGAAGAAGTTGTACAAGGTAAAATCAAAAATCTGCACAAGAATTCCATGGTATGTTTCAAATCTATCTTGTTGTTGCTGTGGTTTGGCCAACCGAAAGCAGCAAGTTGAAGGTGGAGGTTGAGAGGATTAACGGGAAGAGATTTTCTTGGGGTGGAAGGATTGGATGCATAATTTGCTGATCGGTCTTGGTGGAAAGGTCGAGGTGTATGACGGTTATGTGATAGGCAGGGAGTATTGGAGTACTGTAGTAGCATTTTCCTGAAGATGGAGGGTTGAGAGAGGCTCGATGATGTAGCAGCCGAGGGAGGTATCTCAGTAAAGAGCAATAGGGTTCTTTAGAAAGATGGGTAGTGTAAGGCTATTGAAGAGAGGTTTTTCAAGAGGTAATGATCAAAAGAAGGCTAAAGAAGTGACTATACATCCTTCGGTGTTATGAAGGTAAGGAAGTAGTCGGAGATGTATTTAGTAGTTTTACCAGAGCATGGATTTGCAAAGCCTTGGGAGTGATGGAGATGGATGATCCATGAAGGTCCAGTAGGTCGGCATAGAGACGAGTTAGGGAGGGCTGGATGGCTGTAGAGCGGCATAGAGATGAGTCAGGGAGCACTGGAGTGCTGCAGTAGCATTTCCTTGGGGGCACTGGGTTGAGAGAGGCTCGGTGCTGCAGCAGTCGAGTAGTGCATCTCAATAGAGAGTGTCAGTGGTATCTCAGGGAGATCGGGTGTAGGTCTCAGGGAGAGCTAGGGGATCTCAGGGAGCATCAGGAGGTCTCAGGCAGTCGGGAGTATCATGGATCAGGTTTCTTCTACAGGAGCATCAGAAAGAGTCACGGTTCAGATGGAGGATAGTTCTCCGAGCGCAACTGAAACGATGGCTGGTGTAGGGGCAAAAGAGAAGAAGTAGGATGGAATTTCCTAGGGTTCAGTCGATGGATTCAGAAGAGTTGGATGAGCTCTTTGATTTTGGAGGTGCCTATAGGTTGTGGAGGTATTTGAGATGGCTTTGAAGAGGGCCGTAGAGTGTGGAGGGTTCTAAGGGGCAGTGACGGTGATCGAGGTACAATGGCAGGCCCAATAATGCAACGTTAGGTGGTTGGCCTCGAGGGACTCAATGATAGAGTTGGCTTCTGCAGCATCAGATAGACTTCGGATATAGGTGGAGCTCCGAAGAGGTGGCTTCACAATTGGAGAGGAATTTGACATGTGTTCAGAGTAGAGGGGTGCAGGAGGATCGATTGTTAGATATATGTGCCCTAGAAGCCAGAATTGGCTGACACTTGTAATACACTTCTAGGGGCAAAATTGTAATTTTGACTATAATTAATCTAATGGGTTATTTTCTATCACACATGTGTATTTAGTGTCTGTGATACATCCTTTGAGTTAATGGTAATGATAATTCATATTTTCAAGAGTTGAAAATTTAAGACATGAATAATCATTATTAACTCATAAACAGCTCCCGACCATAGGATCATCACGAGGATGGTGATTGATCCGGAAGGTTGGTGTACGATCGCTTCTTTTAGTAGATGAGTCTTGAGTCTACGGTGTGGAGACACCGGAGCGAGAGTACAGGTACTCCGTTAGAGAACGAGGGCACTGAGCGTGACCACCTCGAGTAGTCATTAGGGAAAGTCTACCTTCTCGTCGATGACTGACTCGAATGCTGCAGTGGTGTGTCTGGTTCTTTGACCTGAGGATGCATCGGCAGTTCACCTTGAGGGTGTTATAGTTTGACTACACCATGACTCGGTCTCCTAGCCATTGGAACCCTGAGGTGTATGTTGGCTGCTATGGCATGTTCATTGTAGGAATTGGATTGCACCAAGATGGAATCTATCTACCTCGGTGGATAGAGGAGCAGCCCTATGATGATCATGAGAATCAAGTCCATGAAGCCCATGGCCATGGCAGAGTGAAATAATAGAAAGAGTTTCTATTTAGGATTTTCACATCGGACTTCGAATCGAATGATTAACATCATATGATAGAAATTAGGGTTTGACGAGTTCACCTTAACCCTAATCTGATCGGGGCTCAAGATAGAAGAACTTAATCACACAAGTAGCTGCACCAAGAGGTTCGCATTTTCAGTTTCTGATGGGTTGCCACCATATACTGCTAGGTGTCACTGGTGGATTTTGGGAGCAATTAGAATGATTTAGATGATCGATCATTCTAGTTGTCTCGAATCAGAAGAGTTCTGATCCATCGAAAGGAGTTTCGATGATGTCGATGATGGAGATCATGACATATCCCATTACCATACATAGAACTGAACCTAACTGGGTCACACAAACAAGGGTTTGGATCTGGATGATCATCAATTGGAACTAACCCAGTTCAATTGATTCTGAATAAGATTCAATTAGGTTCAAGGAAATCGTGCTAGCACTCGATTGAGCCTAACGTTCTTCTTTTTACTATCATAAATAAGTTGTCCTGACTGAGCCAAATGAGTTTGTGCTCAATTAGAGGTACCTTCATACCTGGTCTGACTGGAGCTTGTTCCAAGTTCAGAAAAGGGTTGTCTTAATTTGTAAGAGATTACCTACCATTTTTGAGATCACCTGCCATTTTCGTTCTTTGACTTTGGTCAAAAGTCTACCTTTGACTGGTCAAACGTTGACCATTCACCCTTTGACTTTTGACCACATGTCATGCACCTATTGGAGAGCTGGTGGGGGCTTGTCCCCCTTCCAGAACCTGGCAAGGAGATGGGCGCACGCCAAGGGTGGCGTGAGCCCAAGTAGGAGGCGCCTAGGAGTCCTTGTTGGACAAGGACTCCACCTCCCTTTAGGATTCCAATTAGAGTTCTACTAAGAATCCAGTTTGACTGGTCTTAGGCGCCCTCTAAGGAGGAATCCAGGGGTCTCTTTTTCAACCAATCAGATTTAGATCTGATTTCACAAAGGGTTGTGATTGGTTGAGAGGAAGAGGAGTTGGATCACAAGAGGTCTATAAATAAGACCCTGCGCCCAACCCTAATTCCAAGTGAAGTCAAAGTCTTATTGAAAGAGATTTCCCACGTCCAAGGCTGCCTCTCCCCTCCTTCTCTACGCCATACTCTCTTCTCCCCTTGCTCTCCACGTCCAAAAGGGTTTTGGACTTAGTTTGGTGCGATTCAGATCAAGGAAAGGCGATCAAAAGCAAGCAGGCTGCGCTGCTGCAAAAGGACGACTGCAGATCTTCAAAAGAGTTTTGAAGATCCTCCAGATCAGATCCAGATCTGATTTTTGGAGGTGTGATAGAGAAGAAGAGGTTCTCCAGATCCAACCCGAGTGGATATCGGTAGAGGCCAGGCGCTTGCGTGGCTAAGATCCAGAACCTTCCGCTGCAATCAGGATCATCTACAGGGTAATAGGATTACCCAAATCAGGTAAATTAAATTAGATTTAATTTATCTTATTTTATTTTATTTATTAAAATAATAAGAATCAGATCTGAAATATATCAAGATCTGATTAAGATCAAGAGAAAAAATTTTGAAATATATCTCTTGATCTAATCAGATCTGGACGAACCTGGACCAAAATCAGGATTTCCCTTCAACTGGTATCAGAGCCATGGTTCTAAAATTGTTTAGATCTGATTTTAATTTTATTTTAATTAAAAATAATGTGATTTCAGATGTCACATGAGATGTGATTAGATCTGAAATCAAGAAAAATTAAAATTAAATGATTTGGATCTAAGAACATGAAGATATGCATGACTAGTTCTAGAATAGAATAGTTCTATAGAATAGTTTTTGCATGTCTTTGATTTAATATGATTAAATCATATTTTAGATCTTCTTATTTACTATTTTCTGATATTATAAGTGTTATAATAACATCTGATAAACAGTAAATAAAAATTATTTAATTTTAAATATCATATGAGATATGATAGATGCATGACTAGACTAATTGTAGAATAGTTCTACATAATTGTCAAGATTAGAATTTATTTTGATTAGATCAATTTAAATCTAATTTTTCAGATTATTATGTGATAATTTAGATCTGAAAACATGCATGAATTGATACATGAGATGTATGCAAAATATGCCTTGGTTAGATCTAAATTTGTATATGAGATATATGATATAGATCTATAACTGTTTTGTAGATTTACATGTTCTTGATTAAGGCGTTCCTCTTGGCCGTCCGGTCATAAGAACGAAGAAGGGTTTAAAGGCCCTCTCTTCCCATTCGATGGGGTGTTCTTATGACGTGTAGGGGTGCTGCGTGTTCGTCCTTAATCAGAAACCCAAAACTTACTTTCTGCAAAACCCTAGATCCTGAAACCCTAGGATTTATTGTGCATATTTTGTTTATGAACCCAACTTAATTGAGAATTAAGTTTATGGAATATTAATTAGGTCTAAAATTGAGAATTTCAGATCTAAGACATATTCATAATACTGGGTTCGGGCTTGGGTAGCTCAATTAGGTCTAAGCGGTTGATCAAACCGAATCAAGAGTTGGTTAGATGGGATCAACAATGCTTAAATTGACCAGCCTAATAGGATTAAGTCTGGGTCAAGATCGAGTCACGATCAAGCAAGACCTAATTAGGCTCAGAGGTTAGAGTCTGGATTGTAGGCTAACCCAATTGGTTCTGACTCAACAATTTGGTGTCTAAGGTAAGTTTGGCACAGACGACCGACTGGTTTTTAATTGGAAGCTACTCGACCTGAATGCGTTCTTATGCGAGTTAACGGCATATTCCTTCCACCGGTCTCACTTACCTGGCCATATCTGTTGACACAGTTCTGATCTGAGGTGGTCAATAATCCGAGCTGACCCATGCCACTAGGTTAGTCATAATTGTTATGACTAAGCCAAGTCTAGTTTAATGAGACCTGAATCAATTCTCCCTAAGAAAAGATTAAGTCCGAGGTCTTCCACCATTGTAGACGTGCGGGCCCTTCCCGGGGTTGATTGTTCTCGGCTGGATACAGTGGCTCAGTTGCACCGGGAAGACGCAACCATGTCTATTAGGCATTGGATGCTATGGGCTGGAGGATGAGTTGGGCTCAATATTTCGGATACGGTGAGAGACCCAATTAGGAACCCAGTCTATGCAAATGGTGGGTCTGACTTAACTAAGGAGTGGATCAATATTCCGGATACGGTGAGATTCATGAATTAGAGACCAAGTTTGGGTGCACCATGATTAGAGAATCATTGAACAAGAGTTGTTCACTCATTGGCTAACCCATCACCAATAACTGTTAGGTGAGGTGATGAGTCAGTTGGTGAGACCGCACCACCCACTAGAAATCATCAATCGTGGAGATTTTTGCATCTCTACAAAGGGAGTGTAGGGATCCGAGAAAATAGTGGGAGCTAATTTGTTTAAAAATAAAATCCCTAAACAAATTGGTCAAGTCAAAATTACAGTATCTAACTAGAATCTTTGACTCTCTACAGGAAAATGTCTGCGTCCAACCCACTGGCACGTATCCTAGACACACATAGACTGACTGGACCCAATTATAAAGATTGGCTCAGGAACTACAAAATTATTTTGGGTTCAGAGAAGTTAACACATGTTTTGGACCAGGACCCTCCCACCTTACTAGCTCGTCCATCCACTGAACAGAGAGCGTCTCTGGAAAAATGGATTGACGAAGACAATAAGGCCAGATACTACATGTTGGGCTCGATGTCTGATGAGCTCCAGCGCCAACATGAAGATATCGGGACTGCTCGCCAAATGTTGGCTCACCTGCAGGAGATGTTTGGTGAACAGAGTCGCGCAGCCAAATATCAAGTCACGAAACGACTTTTTAAGGCTAAGATGCGTGATGGGCAGTCAGTCCAAGATCACTGTCTGACAATGATCAAGGACATGGAAGAGCTTGAGAAGCTCGGTGTGAAGTTGGACTTGGATTTGCAGAACGATATTATTCTGCAATCCTTGACTGATGCATATGGGCAATTCATCATGAATTACCACATGCATAAACTTCATAATTCCTTGGCCGAGTTGATGAATATGCTGGTTACCGCTGAGCTTTCTATGAAAGGTTCTAAAGGCTCAGTTCTTGCTATGGAACGGACTTCTTCCAAAAGAAAGTCTTATGGAAAGAAAAGGAAGTCTGTGAAAAAGCAAAAGGTAGAAGGATCAAAGAAGAAGAAGGCAGAACCGAAGAAGAAGGTCGATGGCAAAGGAAAGTGTTTCCATTGCAACAGCGACGGCCATTGGAAGCGGAACTGCCCTACTTACCTGGCCACCCTAAAGAACAAGAAGGAAGGTCCTTCTGGAGGTATGCTCATTATTCGAGCAAAACATGAATGCCAAATGACCTAGGGATAGTCCAAACGACAGATATCTATGGCACCTGAGATTAGGTCATATAGCAGAAGATAGGATTAACAAATTGGAGAAAAATGGGCTATTGAGTCCATTGACTTTTGAGTCATATCCAACTTGTGAATCTTGTCTTCAAGGCAAAATGACTAAACTCCCTTTTGTTGGACATGGGGAGAGGGCCACAGATCTCCTTGCCCTAGTACATACTGATGTGTGCGGCCCATTCGATGTGCCGGCTAGAGGCAATTTTGTCTACTTCATTACCTTTACCGATGATCTGTCTAGGTATGGGTATGTGTATCTTATGAGACATAAGTCTGAAGCCTTTGAAAAGTTCAAAGAATTCAAAAATGAAGTAGAAAAACAAACTAGAAAACCCATTAAGGTTCTTCGATCAGATCGAGGAGGTGAATACCTTAGCCGAGAATTCCTAGACTATCTTAGGGAAAATGGCATAGTCTCTCAATGGACTCCACCAGGAACACCTCAACTCAATGGGGTTTCAGAACGGAGAAATCGGATTCTATTGGATATGGTTCGATCCATGATGAGCTTCACAGACCTCCCAGATTTTCTTTGGGGACATTCATTATTAACTTCAATTTATTTACTGAATAGGGTTCCCTCTAAAATCGTTCCTACCACACCGTATGAGATATGGCACGGTAAGAAACCAAGTCTGAGTCATCTCAGAATTTGGGGTTGTCCGGCTTATGTCAAAAGACAACAAGCGGACAAGTTAGAGTTTAGGTCCTTTAGAGCTCGATTCATAGGATATCCTAAAGAGTCATTAAGATACTATTTCTACATTCCTGAAGACCACAATGTGATTGTGAGTCGACATGCCATATTTCTTGAAAAATAGTTTATTCAAGATAGTGGCATTGGAAAGCAGATTAAGCTTGATGAGAAAGTCTCACAAGCAGAAAGAGCTAAGGACCAAGTGGAACCAAATCAGGTTGAGCCAATAAGAACACTACCTCCTCCACCTCATAGATCGGAAAGAGTTTCCCATCCCCCTGAAAGATACTTAGGTATTATTTCAGAGGATGTAGAGGAAATGTTCCTCATAGGTAATGGTGCTCATGGTGATGATCCCAAAACCTACAACGAGGCGATATCAGATATCGACTCCGAGAAATGGCTTGAGGCAATGAAGTCAGAGATCGACTCGATGCACTCAAACCAAGTCTGGACCTTGGTAGATCCACCAGAAGGTATAGTACCTATTGGGTGTAAATGGATCTTCAAGAGAAAGATTGGTGCAGATGGGAATGTGGAGACATTCAAGGCTAGACTGGTGGCAAAAGGTTATAGTCAACGTGAAGGCATTGACTATCAGGATACCTTTTCCCCGGTAGCTATGCTTAAATCCATCCGCACATTGCTTGCTGTTGCAGCCTATTTCGATTATGAAATATGGCAAATGGACGTGAAAACGGCATTCCTAAATGGATATCTTGAGGAAGATATCTATATGGAACAGCCGCTAGGTTTCACATCCAGTGATACTGATCACAAGGTTTGCAAGCTGCAAAGGATCCATATATGGACTTAAGCAAGCATCTCGGAGCTGGAACACTCGTTTCAATGATGTGATCAAAAAGTTTGGTTTCATCAAAAACGAAGAGGAACCATGTGTTTTCAAAAGGGTCAGTGGGAGCGCTGTTGTCTTCCTCGTATTGTACGTGGATGACATCCTCCTTATTGGGAATGATATTCCCATGTTGACATCAGTCAAGATGTGGTTGTCTAAGGAATTCTCCATGAAAGACCTAGGTGAAGCATCCTTTATTCTAGGAATTAAGGTCTATAGGGATAGACCGAATAGGATGCTAGGACTTTCACAGAAGATGTACATAGAGGAAGTACTAAAGAGGTTTAGTATGGAAAACTCTAAGAGGGGATTAATACCCTTCAGACATGGTATTCATCTTTCCAAGAAGATGTGCCCCAGCACACCTGAGGAAATAGAACGCATGAGCAAGATCCCTTATGCTTCTGCAATAGGGAGCCTCATGTATGCCATGCTATGTACACGACCTGATATAGCCCATGCTGTGAGTGTCACAAGCAGATATCAGTCAAATCCAGGTGAAGAACACTGGACTTCTGTGAAAGTGTATCCTTAAGTACTTGAGAAGAACTAAGGATATGATGTTGGTCTTTGGTAATGGAGAACTCCTGGTCCAGGGATACACAGACTCGGACTTCATGTCCGATATAGATGATCGAAAGTCGACATCTGGCAGACTGTTTGTGCTGGAAGAGTTTCAAGCAAACGGTGATACCATCTCATCCGCGATTACCTTGAGAAAGGTTACGTTGAGGTCAAGAGAGTCAACTCCACAGATAATGTGGCAGACCCACTTACAAAGCCGTTGGGCCAGCAGAAGATCGAAGCCCACCTTGAGAAGATGGGACTTAGACTTGTAGCCAATTGGCTTTAGGACAAGTGGGAGATTGTTAGATATATGTGCCCTAGAAGCCAGAATTGGCTGACACTTGTAATACACTTCTAGGGGCAAAATTGTAATTTTGACTATAATTAATCTAATGGGTTATTTTCTATCACACATGTGTATTTAGTGTCTGTGATACATCCTTTGAGTTAATGGTAATGATAATTCATATTTTCAAGAGTTGAAAATTTAAGACATGAATAATCATTATTAACTCATAAACAGCTCCCGACCATAGGATCATCACGAGGATGGTGATTGATCCGGAAGGTTGGTGTACGATCGCTTCTTCTCTTTAGTAGATGAGTCTTGAGTCTATGGTGTGGAGACACCGGAGCGAGAGTACAGGTACTCCGTTAGAGAACGAGGGCACTGAGCGTGACCACCTCGAGTAGTCATTAGGGAGTCTACCTTCTCGTCAATGACTGACTCGATGCTGCAGTAGTGTGTCTGGTTCTTTGACCTGAGATGCATCGGACAGTTCACCTTGAGGGTGTTATAGTTTGACTACACCATTACTCGGTCTCCTAGCCATATGGAACCCTGAGGTGTATGTTGGCTATGACATGTTCATTGTAGGAACTGGATTGCATCAAGATGGGATCTATCTACCTCGGTGGTAGAGGAGTAGCCCTATGATGATCATGAGAATCAAGTCCTGAAGCCCATGGCCATGGCAGAGTGAAATAATAGAAAGAGTTTCTATTTAGATTTTCACATTGGACTCGAATCGAATGATTACATCATATGACAGAGACTAGGGTTTGACGAGTTCACCTTAACCCTAATCTGATCGGGGCTCAAGATAGAAGAACTGAATCACACAGGTAGCTGCACCAAGAGGTTCGCATTCAGCTCTGATGGGTTGCCACCATATACTGCTAGGTGTCACTGGTGGATTTTGGGAGCAATTAGAATGATTTAGATGATCGATCATTCTAGCTGTTCGAATCAGAAGAGTTCTGATCCATCGAAAGGAGTTTCGATGATGTCTATGATAGAGATCATGACATATCCCATTACCATACAGAACTGAACCTAACTGGGTCACACAAACAAGGGTTTGAATCTGGTGATCATCAATTGAACTGATCTAGTTCAATTGATCTGAATGAGATTCAATTAGGTTCAAGGAAATCGTGCTAGCACTCGATTGAACCTAACGTTCTTCTTTTACTATCACAAATAAGTTGTCCTGACTGAGCCAAAGGAGTTTGTGCTCAATTAGAGGTCTTCATATGGTCTGACTGGAGGTTGTCCAAGTCAGAATAGGTTGTCTTATTTGTAAGACATTACCTGCCATTTTTGGTCACCTGCCATTTCTTGTTCTTTGACTTTGGTCAAAAGTCTACCTTTGACTGGTCAAACATTGACCATTCACCCTTTGACTTTTGACCACATGTCATGCACCTATTGGAGAGCTGGTGGGGGCTTGTCCCCCTGCCAGAACCTGGCAAGGAGATGGGCGCACGCCAAGGGTGGCGTGAGCCCAAGTAGGAGGCGCCTAGGAGTCCTTGTTGGACAAGGACTCCACCTCCCTTTAGGATTCCAATTAGAGTTCTACTAAGAATCCAGTTTGACTGGTCTTAGGCACCCTCTAAGGAGGAATCCAGGGGTCTCTTTTTCAACCAATCAGATTTAGATCTGATTTCACAAAGGGTTGTGATTGGTTGAGAGGAAGAGGAGTTGGATCACAAGAGGTCTATAAATAAGACCCTGCGCCCAACCCTAATTCCAAGTGAAGTCAAAGTCTTATTGAAAGAGATTTCCCACGTCCAAGGCTGCCTCTCCCCTCCTTCTCCACGCCATACTCTCTTCTCCCCTTGCTCTCCACGTCCAAAAGTGTTTTGGACTTAGTTTGGTGCGATTCAGATCAAGGAAAGGCGATCAAAAGCAAGAAGGCTGCGCTGCTGCAAAAGGACGACTGCAGATCTTCAAAAGAGTTTTGAAGATCCTCTAGATCAGATCCAGATCTGATTTTTGGAGGTGTGATAGAGAAGAAGAGGTTCTCCAGATCCAACCCGAGTGGATACCGGTAGAGGCCAGGCGCTTGCGTGGCTAAGATCCAGAACCTTCCGCTGCAATCAGGATCATCTACAGGGTAATAGGATTACCCAAATCAGGTAAATTAAATTAGATTTAATTTATCTTATTTTATTTTATTTATTAAAATAATAAGAATCAGATCTGAAACATATCAAGATCTGATTAAGATCAAGAGAAAAATTTTTGAAATATATCTCTTGATCTAATCAGATCTGGACGAACCTGGACCGGGAAATCAGGATTTCCCTTCATCGATATCCTAGCACTAGCATCGGTAATGCATAGTTTCAGGTGGATTAGCATGTGCATGAGGACAGGCGTAGTTCTGAGGAGACCATGTCAGGGTTTGTAGTGAGTTCCAATATAGGAACATTGTGGGTTCTCCAGAAAAATCCAAAAAAAATGATGCAGCTGCCAAACAGAAGGATTCCTATAATTTCAGGATGTTGCAAAGGTGCAAGCTAAGGTCTTCAGTGGTGGAGGCAGTCATCCCAAAGGCCTCAAGGGTGCACAATAGCTGAAAAAAATTGGTAGAGGCGATGTTTGCATAGGTACTATCGAGTGCATAGGGATAGTGTGGTCATGCAGGAGGGCATTGCCGAGGGATTTGCCAAGACTTGGGAGCACCAAGATGGAGATTGTGAGGATTTGTGGCACTCCCAAAACTTGGGAGGCCACGAGAAGAGTTAGGGTGCTGGCTCTGGGGATTCCAGGGACTTGGTTGGAGCTTCGAAGATCTGGGATTCAAGGTAAAGTAAGAAATCAATATCGAAAAATCAAGCTTGTAGAAAGGAGATTTTTTGTAGGTTAGCTAGCTCAGTCCAAAATTGGATCAGCTAAGTCTTAGTGCATAGGCAAAATAGAGAGCTGCATGTTTGAAACTGCTGGCATGGCATAGAATTGGGTTGGCTCAGTTTCAGACTGATCCAACCTAGTGGAACTTAGTCGGCTCAGCATTGAGACTGAGTCGGCTTAGTGTGCGGGCAGAGTTATGCGAGGATCTATTTTGGGCTAGGGTCTGGGTTGATTCTAGGGGTCTTAAGATCTATTATGAGAGGTCTTAAGGTGGCTAATCCATGTATGGATCAGGTCTAGATCCAGAAGATGAGAGGACGGGAGACATAGGTGTACATGGGCTCGATGATTGCTTTCATGTATTGGGTTAGCCTGGAGAGTTTTTGGTCGGACCTAATAGCTACGTATAAATACATAGGTTATATTAGGATTTCATTATGCTATGGAATACAAACCTTTTCTCCCTCAACAATCTCTTCTTCTCTGCTCTCTAGAGTTGCCGCCCTAGGGTTCTTGAAGAAGCCTTAGAGAAGGGGGTGCCTCCCTCAAGCCTAAGGAGGGAGGTGCCCCAGCATAGATCTAGATATTGGATCTATGGTTTGCTGCCCATAGAGAATGTCACAAGTTTCTTCAGGTCTGTGCTAAAGATCAGGGACTTCCGCAACATGGTTTCAGAGCTTGTGATGCCAAGGATGATTGGCGTTCGAGCGATATCATGGAACATCACTTGGACTCCCGGAGCACATCCCTATTTACAATGTATGTAGGGGTGCCTCCAAAAAATTTCTCATGCCCATTCCTAATTCTCATCACATGCCCATTGAAAGATATCATGCCCCGTCAGAAGAAAATGCTACATAAAATTCAAAGAATTAATATGAAGAGGTGCCTTAAAGCAGGACTCTTCATAAAATTTTATATAACTTTCTTTCGAAGAGTCGCAACACTTTCATATTGGCGTCATTAATTTCTACCATTGATTAGCATCAAATGTTGATCTAAAGGTCTAAAAGGATGGTGCCAAATTAGAAGATGGCGTGCAAAACTTGAGTGTGGAAAAGTCAAAGCTTCAAGGTGTTTGACTTGGTCCAAGAGGTGCATATAAGGTAGGGGATGGCAAGGACTCCTTAGTTATCCAAAAACTAGATAACCAATGAAGAGATTCATTAGCAGAAGGACTCTTCTATGCCATCTCTTCATTTGAAATTCACATAACATATTTTATGTGAAATAAATGAAGGTAGATGGCATCAAAAATACTTCCATGCGCCACATGTCCCAAGCACATAAATCAAAACCTCACACACCAAGAGAGAAAGTCTCTGGCATGTGGGTTGCTGTTAGATGATGCCTAGGCCTAGTCATCAAACCAAAGGTCAACCCAATCAATTAGCCAAATTTGATTTGACTCAAATTGTATTTAATTAGCTCAAATCGGAACCCGATTCAAATCTGATTCGAATCTAGGTGCTAGGATTTGTAATATATGCTAGCATATTCAACCTACAAACATGATCTAATCCAATTAGACCCTTAAAAAATTTTCTTTATGTGTGACCCATTGGATTTCATATCTAGCCAGCAGTGGATCCGAGTGCAATTTGACCTAATTTGGTTAGATCTCAACCAAACCGATTTAGGTCAAAACTTGCTAAGCCGATTTGATTAATTAGAACACTTTCTAATTAACAATCAAATTAACTCTTTAATTTGATCAAACTTATAAGACAATATTAATGTCTAGCAACATATCATGTCTACCCAAAAGATATGAAATTTTGATAAAAATACCAAAAATATCCTTCAGCAAAAAGTTACGATGCAACAGGATCCTTCAATCACCCTGCATCCTGAATATGACTATGGATATGGAATCATGTCAAATCCATTTTCATATTCATTTTTCTTCCAATCATATGATGATGATTTGATTATTGAAATATTAAAAATTATTTTTAATTTTTATCATGCTTTGATCAAAGTCTTTCTGAATCATCATTCGATTGAAGTAAGTAGGATGCGATCTCCTCTTACTAGAAGTGATCAATTCTTTATTGACCTACTCATAACCTCCATATGTAATCCACCATATCCAGATCATCCCGTACATGACTAAGTCATGATTGAATATAAACCAAAACATGGATTCATGCATACAAGGTTTTATGGTAGTCTCAGGTCAAAGAATTACATGCACAACTTTCACTATGAGAACTATTTATTGATATGTAGATAAGACTCCATTAGATGTTCTCGAGTTGGATTTATTCAGTGAACTCATTCTCTAATGAGCACCCACATCCTTGTATTAGTGTCATACACAAGTGATAGTGAGATCAATCACCCTCTCCATCAAGCATACATAAGATGTGCCAGTCTTACCGAAAACATTGATCCCCAACTTAATATTTCATTGACCAAAAATATTTAAATTAAGATTTTAAGATTTTAGGTCTCACTGGTATGATCTCATCATGATCCTAAAACTATAGTCCTAATATATGGGGTTTATCATAATCTTAAACAAATAATTAAGATGCAGTATATGATGAAAAAATGTCTTTATTTATTTGAAAAATGTCATTACATGAGTTTGAAAGATAGAAGAATAGCCCATCAAAATACAAAGTTTGATTAGCTTGAGGGCATATTCCTTTCAGCTGCACCATGCAGTGCCACATCACATAGACCAATCGTATTGCTCGATTCAATCAAATCTTAATCTGATTGGTGGAGTGATATCACCTGATCTAATCAGGTTAGAGACCCCTTTAATCCTACATAGATGGTGCCAATAGTGGATGAGCATAATTGCTTGGCGCCAAGCTCTTTGATCTTTTCAAGGAACCCTAGAGTCCCACCCTTGTGGGACTCCTTCCACCAATCCATATGGGCGCATGCTGAGAGGGGGTGTGCACCCTCTCTTTGTTCTCCATTTAGCAGGGGGCATTGATAAGTACTATAAATTTATCAATAAAAATATTAATTTATTAATTAATTCATATTAATTTTTAAAAAATATTAATTAATTGATACATATTTTTGAAAAATTCATATTTTTATTAATTAAAAAATTAATTAAAAAATAATAAAAATTTAAAAATAAAATTTTATAATCAATAGAAATAGCTCATTTTTTTGATCACAACAAAATAAGTTTTGAGCAAAACGGAGCTAAAACGGAGAAGATATGAATTTCTAAAGATAAAAGAAAAAAAATTAAATAAAAAAGAGAAAATGGCTCAGTCGACTCTGCAAACCAAGCCACCAAGCCAAGCCAAGCCGTCAAAGCTGACTCAGCCATGAAAGCCATCAGCCAGTCCATGATCCAGGCGTGGACCGCCAGCTCAGCAGAAACTTGCGAATCACGAAGCGACACATGGTGGACCTAGACCCTTAAAGGGTTCACAAAAAATCCATCGCAATCTATAGGGTAAAAAGGTAATTTTGCATCAAAGCAGCAAGTGTTGATTGGTTGCAGTGTATGGTGCAGTCAGTTTATACGGTCCATCGCAACAGTAAAGGTGCGATCAGACGGCTCTGGTAGCTTGTGGTCAAGATCAGACAGTGGAGGAATTTTTTAGCTTCAGACTTTACGTGGATCGCCATCCAATGGTAGTGCTTGATCCAGGGGATGATCCGACGGTCCAGAATGCTCTCGATGGTGATCAAGACTCTTGATGCACGATCAGCAGCTAGATTTCCTCCATCAACGTGCGATCGGATGGCTAGAATTTAATCCAACCTGATCTGGGCTAATACACATCCAATTTTAATGATTTTTGGTCCGTTGGATTCCTATCAATGGCCAGATTTCATCTAAAGCAATAGAATTAATCCAAGACTCCTTTTAATCTAATTTTTACTTAGATTTCTCCATATTTTGATGATCAAAGAGCTTCTTAGTCCCACATTGCCTAGAAGAAAACTCTCCAGCCCTCCTAGCTCTATAAAAAGGACCTCAGACCTCTAGAAATCAACATCTTTGGTCAAGGTGAAGCTTTGGTACAGGGTAAAGCTAGGCTCTAGGTTAATGGCTGCTTCGAGGCAACTGGAACTGAGAGAGAAAGCTAGACTTCTACACCATCTTTCCACCCATGCCGATCCAAGACTAGAGATTAGGCTATTTTATTTTATCATTTTTTTTAAATTTCATGTATTTAAATTTTAAAATTTTAATTAATGAAATTTTTTTTTTTTTTACACTTTAATTTTAGCTCTTTATTTTTATTGCAATTTAATTTTTTTATTTTAATTATTGCCTTTTATTTTTCTATAAGTGGATGCCAAGATCTAATTAGTAGATCTTAGTATCAAGTTTACTTTTCTGCATAATTTAATTTTCATTTTACAATTTTAATTTTTAATTTCGAACTTCAAATTTTATTTTCAAATTCTTTTTTTAAAGAAAATCAAAGATTTCAAATCTAAAAATACTACCTTCCCTATGGATTCGACTTGACTCACTGCTATCTACATATTTTTAATTATTTTAAGAAATTAGATTAAACTGATAAACACGGTGTCTTAATGACAACATCGCATCCCTATCGGGCATGCACCCGTAGGAGCTCTCCAATAGGTGCACGCCACTTTGCCTTTAGTCCAAGGTTGTAAGGTCAACTGTTAATCCTTGTCCAGAATAGGAAATGACAAGTGATAGAAATTGGTAAGTATTGTCTTAAATTCATTTGATGAATTAAGACAACCTTTTCTGACCTGGATAAGTTCTAGTCTGTTGGATCCTGGTACCTCTCTAATATCAATTGTTTGAGAAAAGAAGAACAAAGTAGATGGTTAGCACTTAGGGCTTAAACTTAGAACCAAAGAGAGAAGAGTAGAGAGTTTTAGGGAGAAAAGCTCAGTTGTATTCCACTCTATTGTAAAGATACAATATCTAAATTTATATACCTTAGGATTTCTGCTATACCACATGAAGCCTAATAAATCTAAATCCTAGCTGAAAAACTTTTCTAGGCTAACCCAATACACGAAAGCACTCATCAAGTCCATGTATATATGTCTCACATGCTCTCATCCTCCTGGATCTAAATTTGATCCATACATGAGTTAGCCCACTTAAGATCTTATTGGTCCAGGCCTTAAGACCCTAGGATGAAAGCCTATCCTAGACCCAAATAGAAAATTCCATCCAGTTCTATTCGCCACCATTGAGTTGGCTTTGTCAAAAGCTAAGCTGGCTCAGTTGCATCTTGTCCGTACCCTATCTTTTGTCTGCTTGAGAAAGCTGGCTTGACTGCACCCTGAGCTAGCTCAATCTCAGCTCGAGCCAGCTCGCCTGCATATCCGAGCCAGCTCGCCTGTGTGTCAGCCCTTGTCTTAGCTGATTCTTTTTTTTGGCTTTGGTTCTTTGCTCCACCTTGTGTCCCAAGTCTCCGAAGCACCTACCAAGCCCCTCAAGATCCTCACACTTGAACCTTGAGTCTGTGCAGGGCTACATAAAGCCTTCACCTAGGATAACTTCTATCCTAGTCCTAGAATTCACATCCATCCTAGTCTCCTGAAGCCAACATCCTGACTCCTCTTGTAGCCTTCCAAGGCGTGGGAGCACCACACCAAATCCTACAATCTCTACCTTGATGTGCCTAAGTCTTAACACACCTGGCAATGTTTCCCCACATGAATCCACTATCGATGCACGTCCTGACAGCTACTTGTGCACACCTTGCCACCGTTATTCTTCTTTAGCTGTTGAGCTCCCTTTAAGGTCTTTGGGATGACTGCCTCCACTGCCAAAGATCTTGGCTTGCCCTTATGCACCACCTTTGGAGTTGTAAGCACCCTTCTGCTTGGGAGCCATATCAATTATTTTAGACTTTTCTGAAGAATTTGCAGCAATTCTATGCTAGTGCCTGCTTCATGCCCTGACATGGTCTCCTCAGAACTTCGCTTGTCCCTCCACATGTGTTGCTCTACTTGAAATTGTGCATCTTCGATGTTGGTGCTAGGATATTGGTCCTCCTACACTTGTCTACTCTGAACTCATGTCACATCTCTCTTCATCTATGAACCCACCTCTGTCTAGTGCTCCACCTAAAACTGATGTCCCCTTGACGCTGTAGAAGCCCACTCTATAACCAAGTCCCTCGAGGACAACCACTCAATGCTACACTGCTGAGCCTGGTGCTACTCCTAGGACACCGTCACTACTCCTTCGGATCCTCCATACTTTGCAGACTTGTCCAAAACCATCTCAGATACACCACACCCCACGAGCTCCTGCAAGACCACCAAGAGCTCATTCAACTCTTCACTTGCAGTGATTGAATCGATGGAATGTAAGTTTTCTCCTTTCTTACACTTCTTCCAATGTGGATATTCTCGCTTAAAGTGCCCTGCTTCACCACACTTGAAGCATCTCTTGGACTGCTTGGTGCTCCTTCACTGATCCTTCTTCTTTCATTGCTTGGGCATCTCTAAAACCACAAGATCCTCCTAGAAGACCTTCCTCTTCGTCATCCATTCCTGCTGCTCATTAGATCTTAGCATAGATACGATCTCCTCATACACCAGCATCTTCTTACCATACAATAATGTTGTCACCAATAGATCGAAGCTCCTAGGTAGCGAATATAGCAGCAGTAAATTTTTATCCTCCTCTTTGAGATCCATTCTAATATTGAGCAAATCCATGCTCATCTGGTCAAACCGCTGAATATGCCCTACAACATCCTCACCCTCTTACATCCGAAGGCTATACAGTTGCTTTTTCAGCACCAACTTATTGCATATGTTCTTTCCCATATACAACTGATGTAACCTCGACCACAAACTCTTGGGTGTCTTCTCCTCCAACATTCCATACATCACCTCATTTGCTAGACAAGCCCTAATCATGGCACATGCCCTTTTCTCCAAGGACACCCACTCCTTGTCTATCATCTCCTCCGACCTATCTTCCAAGGCCGAATCAAGTCTCGTCTAAACTAGTAGATCCTCCATCCTACCTTTCATATCGTGAAACTTTTCTTTCCATCAAACTTCTCAAATCCTACCTTCGACCCACTATTCTCTATGATCGTACGAATAAAAAATAATAAATAGGTGGATTTAAAAAAAAACCTTAACTAGGGATGGTGGATAGCAGCCCTATGATCTCTTTCTTCCTCACGAAGCTTGGAGAAAGCCTTTAGATTTGAACCTCATTACTGATCTCTGATATAATCTGATCTTTTTTCTCCTCCATGCTCAACCAAGCTCTAATACCACTTGTTAGATCCTGGTATCTCTCTGATACCAATTGTTGGAGAGAAGAAGAATAAAGTAGATGGCCGGCACCTAGGACTTAAAGTTGGAACCAAAGAGAAGAGTAGAGAGTTTTTTAGAGAGAAAAGCTCCATTGTATTTCATTCTATTGTAAAGATACAATACCTGAATTTATATATCCTAGAATTTTTGCTATACCACATAAATTCTAATAAACCCAAATTCCAGTTGAAAAACTCTTCTAGGCTAACCCAATACATGACAGAACTCATTGAGCCCATATACATATGTCTCACATGCTCTCATCCCTCCGAATCTAAATCTGATGCATACATGAGTTAGCCCCTTTAAGATCTTATTGGTCCAGGCTTTAAGACCCTAGGATAAAAGCCTATCCTAGACCCAAACAGGAAACCCCATCTAGTTTTGTTCGCTACCATCAAGCCAGCTTTATCAGGAGCCGAGCTGGCTTGGTTGCATCTCGCCTAAATCCTATCTTCTACCTACCTAAGATAGCTGGCTCGATTGTGCCCTAAGCCGGCTTGATCACAGTCTGAGTTGACTCAACTGCATATTCGAGCCGGCTTGCTTGTGTGTCAGCCCCTATCTTGGTTAATTCTTTTTCTTAGCTTTGGTCCTTTGCTCCACCTTGTGTCCCAGATTTTCGGAGCACCTACCAAGCCCCTCAAGGTTCTCACACTTGAACCTCGAGTCCATGCAGGGCTACATGCCGCCTTCACCTAGGATAACTTCTATCCTAATCCTAGGACTCACACCCATCTTAGCCTCCCGAAGTCAATACTCTGGCTCCTCCTGTGGCCTCCTAAGATTTAGTAACACCACAATAAATCCTACACAGTAAGACTAAGACAAACCCATATAGGATTTTCAAGTGAGCCCAAAATAATTTGGCTCAGTCAAGACAAACCAGAATGACTATAAAAAGAGAATGTTAGGCTAATTGGATCTAATCCAAATCAATCAAACTAGATTAGTCTAATTGATGACCTCTAGATCTAAACCCTTGTTTGTGTGACTCAGTTAGGTTTAGTTCCATATGGTAATGAGACATATCATAATCTCTATCATTGACATCATCGAAATACCTTTTGATGGATCAGAACTTTTCTGATTCATACAATTAGAATGATCGATCATCAAGATTATTCTAATTGCTCTCAAAATCCACCAATGACACATAGCAGTATATGGTGGTAATCCATTAGAACTGAATATGAACCTCTCGGTGCAGCTACCTATGTGATTGAATTCTTCTATCTTAAGCCTCGACAAGATTAGGGTTAAGGTGAACTCATGAAACCCAACATCCATCATATAAGTTAATCATTTGATTCTAGTCCGATGTAAAATCCTAATAGAAACTCTTTCTATCATCTTCACACTGCCATGGCCATGGTCTTATGGACTCAATCTCATGATCATCATAGGGCTACTCCTCATCTATCGAGGTAGATAGATTTCCTATTGGTGCAATCCAATTCCTACAATGAACATGCTATAGCAAACATACAACTTAGGATTCTGAATAGCTAGAAGATCGAGTTATGGTATGGTCAAACTATAACACCCTTAAGATTAACTATCGATGCATCTCAGGTCAAAAAACTAGACACACCACTGTAGTATCAAACTAGTCATCGATAAGAAGGTAGACTTTCTTATGACTGCTCAAGATGGTCATGCTCAGTTCCCTCATTTTTTAATGCATACCTATACTCTCGCTATGGTGTCTCCAAACCATAGACTCAAGACTCATCTATCCTAAGAAAGCAATCATACACCAATCTTTTTGGATCGATCACCATCCTCGTGATGATCCAACGATCAGGAGCAGTTAATGAGCTAATTATGAAAATTCATATCTTAAATTTTTAACTCTGAAATATATGAATTATCATTATCATTAACTCAAAGGATGTATCATAGATACTTTAAATATACTCTATGATAAAAAATAATTTTTTTATTAATTTATGGTCAAAATTATAAAATTATTCTTAGAAGTGTATTACTAGTGTCAGCCAATCTGACTTCTAGAGCATAGATCTAACTCCCACTTGACCTAAAATCAATTGGCTACAAATCTAAGTCCCATCTTCTCAAGGTAGGCTTTGATCTTATACTATCCCAATGATTTTGTTAGTGGATTAGTCGCATTTTCTATTGAGTCGACTCTCTTGACCTCGATGTATCCCTTCTCGAGATAATCATGGATGAGATGGAATTGCCACTTGATGTGCTAGAATTTTTGGTGACACTTGGGCTCCTTAGCTAGTGCTATGGCACCATTGTTGTCATGGTATAGAGAGACAACATCTGATGGCATCAGTCCAAGCTCTACGACAAACTTCTTATACCAGAATGACTCCTTCATAGCTTTCAGTGCAGCGATGTATTCTGCTTCCATAGTGGAGTCTACTATCACCATCTACTTGAAACTCTTTCAGCTAATAGCACCACCATTGCATATAAACAGACTACCAGATGTCAACTTTTGATCATCTATATTAGACATAAAATCAAAGTCCGTATACCTTTGGATCTGGAGTTCTCCATTATCAAAGACTAGAAACATATCCTTAGTCCTTCTTAAGTATTTAAGGAAATGCTTCACAGAAGTCCAGTGCTCTTTGTCTGGATTCGACTGATACCTACTCGTGATACTCACAACATGGGCTATATCAAGTCGTGTATATAGCATAGCATACATGAGGCTTCCTATTGTCGAAGCATAAGAGATCTTGCTTATGCATTCAATCTCCTCAGGTATGCTAGGGCATATCTTCTTGGAGAGATGAATGCCATGTCTAGAAAGTACTAGATCCCTTTTGGAGTTTTTCATGCTAAACCACTTTAGCACATCCTCTATGTACATCTTCTATGAAAGTCCTAGCATCATGTTTGGTCTATTTATATAGACCTTAATTTTTAGTATAAAAGATGCTTCTCTTAGATCCTTCATAGAGAATTTCTTTGATAACCACATTTTGACTGTGGTCAACATGGGAATATCATTTTCAATTAGGAGGATGTCATCTACGTACAGCACGAGGAAGATAATGGTGCTCCTACTGACTATTTTGAATACACATGATTTCTTTTCATTTTTGATGAATCAAATGATTTGATTGCATCATTAAAATGAGCATTTCATCTCTAAAATACTTGCTTAAGTCCATATATGGATCTTTGCAACTTGCAGACCTTATGATCTCCATCACTAGATGCAAAACCAAAGAACTATTCTATATAGAAATCTTTCTTAAGATATCCATTCAGGAATGCCATCTTCACGTCCATCTACCAAATTTTATAATTGAAATAGGCTGCAAAAAGCAAGCAATGTGCGGATGAATTTTAGCTTGGTTACTAGTGAAAAGATATCCTGATAGTCAATGCCTTCATGTTAACTATACTCTTTCGCTACTAGCCTGACCTTGAATATCTCCATATTTTTATCTGCACCTATCTTTCTCTTGTAGATCCATTTACACCAATAGGTACTATACCTTTAGGTAGATCTACCAAGGTCTAAACTTGGTTCGAGCGCATTGAGTCAATTTTTTATCTCATTGTCTCTAACCATTTCTTAAAGTCGATATCTGATATCGTCTCATCGTAGGTCTTGGGATCATCTCTATGAACCCTTTTTTTCATGAGAAACATTTTCTCAACATCCTCTAAAATAGTACCTAAGTACCTTTTAGGAGGACGGAAAACCCTAGTTGGTTTTTGAGGTGGAGGAGGTAGTGTATGGATTGGCTCTAATTGATTGGATTCTATAGGTTTCTTAGCTTGTTGCTCTTCAGAGACCTCCTCAAGCCTAATCTACCTTTCGATGCCACCATCTTAAATAAACTATTTTTCAAGAAAAATGGTATGTCAACTCACAATCACATTATGATCTTTTGGAAAGTAAAAATTATATCGCAATGACTCTTTAGGATATCCTATGAACTGAGCTCTAAAAGACCTAGACTTTAACTTGTCCGCCTGCTATCCCTTGACATGAGCTGGACAACCCCAAATTTTGAGATGACTAAGCTTTGATTTCTTACCATGCCATATCTCATACGGTATGGTAGGAACAATTTTAGACAAAATTTTATTTAATAAATAAATTACAGTCATTAGACTATGCCCCCAAAGAAAATTTGTAAGGTTTATGAAGCTCATCATAGATCGGACCATATCTAATAGGATTCGATTTCTTAGTTCTGAAACTCCATTGAGTTGAGGCATTCCAAGTGGAGTCTATTGAGAGACAATGCCATTATCCTTAAGATAGTCTAAGAATTTCTGACTAAGATATTCATCTTCTCGATCTGATCAAAGAATCTTAATGAATTTTCTAGTTTGCTTTTCTACTTCATGTCTGAATTTCTTGAACTTTTCAAAGGCTTCAGACTTATGTCGCATCAAATACACATACCTATATCGAGATAAATCATTGATAAAGATGATGAAGTAGACATAATTACCTCTGATCGGTACATCAAATGGGCCACACACATCTATATATACCAGGTCAAGTAGGACTATGACCCTTTTTCCATGTTCTACAAAAGGAAGCTTGGTCATTTTGCCATGAAGGTGTCATCACAAATCGGATATGACTCAAAAGACAATAGACTCAATAGCCTGGATATTTTTCAGTTGTTAATCCTATCTTTCGCTATATGATCTAGCCTAAGGTACCATAGATATCTATCATTTAGACTATCCCTAGGTCGCTTTAATCCTATGGAATTCATGTTTTGCTCGATATTGAAAATAGAAATATCAATATGTACTAGTAGAGACTATAAATTAGGACATCACTTATAATTTTATTTCTTTCAAAAAGAATATTACAATGATCCTTAAGAAAACTAATTACATAGTCTTCCTATGCTAAACAAAAAATAGAAATCTAATTCTTGCTTGCTGTAGGTACATAAAAATAGTTCCTAAGTACTAAATCTAATCCTGATGATAGTTGAAGAGGGTAGGTTCCCACGACCACAACAATAACTCTTGCTCCATTTTTAATGCATAGGATCATCTCACTATTAGATATATGTGTCCTAGAAGTCAAAATTGGCTGACACTTGTAATACACTTCTAGGGGCAAAATTATAATTTTCACTATTATCAATAAAATGGGTTATTTTCTATCACATATGTGTATTTAGTGTCTGTGATATATCTTTTAAGTTAATGATAATGATAATTCATATTTTCAAGAGTTGAAAATTTAAGACATGAATAATCATTATTAACTCATAAAATGCTTCCGACCATAGGATCATCATGAGAATGGTGATTGATTTGGAAGGTTGGTGTACAATCGCTTCTCGGTTTTGACAGCTGCATAATGATGCTCAGCATTACTTGGACCTGTTAAGCAAGGCCATCTCGGAGCTGGAACACTCGTTTTAATGAGTGTGATTCAAAACGTTTGTTTCATCATAAATGAAGAGAACCGTGTGTTTTCAAAAGGTCAGTGGGAGCGCTGTTGTCTTCCTCGTATTGTACGTGGATGACTACCTCCTTATTGGGAATGATATTCCCATGTTGACATCAGTCAAGATGTGGTTGTCTAAGGAAATTCTCCATGAAAGACCTAGGTGAATTCATCCTTTATTCTGAGAATTAAGGTCTATAGGGATAGACCGAATAGGATGCTAGGACTTTCACAGAAGATGTACATAGAGGAAGTACTAAAGAGGTTTAGTATGGAAAACTCTAAGAGGGGATTAATACCCTTCAGACATGGTATTCATCTTTCCAAGAAGATGTGCCCCAGCACACCTGAGGAAATAGAACGCATGAGCAAGATCCCTTATGCTTCTGCAATTGGGAGCCTCATGTATGCCATGCTATGTACACGACCTGATATAGCCCATGCTGAGTGTCACAAGCAGATATCAGTCAAATCCAGGTGAAGAACACTGGACTTCTGTGAAATGTATCCTTAAGTACTTGAGAAGAACTAAGGATATGATGTTGGTCTTTGGTAATGGAGAACTCCTGGTCCAGGGATACACAGACTCGGACTTCATGTCCGATATAGATGATCGAAAGTCGACATCTGGAAGTCTGTTTGTGTGCAATGGTGGAGCTGTCAGCTGGAAGAGTTCCAAGCAAACTGTGATGATAGCAGATTCCACCATGGAAGCAGAATATATAGCTCATCAGAGGCTGCAAAGAAGCGTTCTGGTATAAGAAGTTTGCTGCAGAAATTGGAGTAATGCATCAGATGCCATTCCTCTTTACTGCGACAACATGGCGCCATAGCCCTGCTAAGGAGCCGAGGTCTCACAGAAGTCCAAGCACATTGAGCGGCGATATCATCTCATCCGCGATTACCTTGGAAAGGTTACGTTGAGGTCAAGAGAGTCAACTCCGCAGATAATGTGGCAGACCCACTGACAAAGCCATTGGGCCAGCAGAAGATCGAAGCCCACCTTGAGAAGATGGGACTTAGACTTGTAGCCAATTGGCTTTAGGACAAGTGGGAGATTGTTAGATATATGTGCCCTAGAAGCCAGAATTGGCTGACGCTTGTAATACACTTCTAGGGGCAAAATTGTAATTTTGACTATAATTAATAAATGGGTTATTTTCTATCACACATGTGTATTTAGTGTCTGTGATACATCCTTTGAGTTAATGGTAATGATAATTCATATTTTCAAGAGTTGAAAATTTAAGACATGAATAATCATTATTAACTCATAAATAGCTCCCGACCATAGGATCATCACGAGGATGGTGATTGATCTGGAAGGTTGGTGTACGATCGCTTCTCTTTAGTAGATGAGTCTTGAGTCTACGGTGTGGAGACACCGGAGCGAGAGTACAGGTACTCGTTAGAGAACGAGGGCACTGAGCGTGACCACCTCGAGTAGTCATTAGGGAGTCTACCTTCTCGTCAATGACTGACTCGATGCTGCAGTAGTGTGTCTGGTTCTTTAACCTGAGATGCATCGGCAGTTCACCTTGAGGGTGTTATAGTTTGACTACACCATTACTCGATCTCCTAGCCATATGGAACCCTGAGGTGTATGTTGGCTATGGCATGTTCATTGTAGAACTGGATTGCATCAAGATGGGATCTATCTACCTCGGTGGTAGAGGAGTAGCCTATGATGATCATGAGAATCAAGTCCTGAAGCCCATGGCCATGGCAGAGTGAAATAATAGAAAGAGTTTCTATTTAGATTTTCACATTGGACTCGAATCGAATGATTACATCATATGACAGAGACTAGGGTTTGACGAGTTCACCTTAACCCTAATCTGATCGGGGCTCAAGATAGAAGAACTGAATCACACAGGTAGCTGCACCAAGAGGTTCGCATTCAGCTCTGATGGGTTGCCACCATATACTGCTAGGTGTCACTGGTGGATTTTGGGAGCAATTAGAATGATTTAGATGATCGATCATTCTAGCTGTTCGAATCAGAAGAGTTCTGATCCATCGAAAGGAGTTTCGATGATGTCGATGATAGAGATCATGACATATCCCATTACCATACAGAACTGAACCTAACTGGGTCACACAAACAAGGGTTTGAATCTGTTGATCATCAATTGAACTAATATAGTTCAATTGATCTGAATGAGATTCAATTAGGTTCAAGGAAATCGTGCTAGCACTCGATTGAACCTAACGTTCTTCTTTTGCTATCATAAATAAGTCGTCCTGTTTGAGCCAAAGGAGTTTATGCTCAAACAGAAGTCTTCTTATGGTTTGACTGGAGGTTGTCCAAGTCAAAATAGGTTGTCTTATTTGTAAGACATTACCTGCCATTTTTGGTCACCTGCCATTTCTTGTTCTTTGACTTTGGTCAAAAGTCTACCTTTGACTGGTCAAACGTTGACCATTCACCCTTTGACTTTTGACCACATGTCATGCACCTATTGGAGAGCTGGTGGGGGCTTGTCCCCCTGCCAGAACCTGGCAAGGAGAAGGGCGCACGCCAAGGGTGGCGTGAGCCCAAGTAGGAGGCGCCTAGGAGTCCTTGTTGGACAAGGACTCCATCTCCCTTTAGGATTCCAATGAGAGTTCTTCTAAGAATCCAGTTTGACTGGTCCAAGGCACTCTCCAAGTAGGAATCCAGGGGACTCTAATCCCACCAATCAGATTTAGATCTGATTTCACAAAGGGTTGTGATTGGTTGGGAGGAAGATGACTTGGATCACGCTTAGTCTATATAAGAGACCCAGCGCCCAAGTGAAAAAATAATCAAGAAGCAATCTTCCCACGCCCAAGGCTGCCTCTCTCCCCTTTCTCCACGCCATACTCTCTTCTCCCCTTGCTCTCCACGTCCAAAAGTGTTTTGGATTTGGATTGGTGCGATTTAGATCAAGAAAAGGAGATCAAAAGCAAGAAGGCTGCGCTGCTGCGAAGAACGACTGCAGATCTTCAAAAGGAGTTTTGAAGATCCTCCAGATCAGATCCAGATCTGATTTTTGGGCGGCGTGATAGAGAAGAAGAGGATCTCCAGATCCAGCCTGAGTGGATACCGGTAGAGGCCAGGCGCTTGCGTGGCTTGATCCAGAACCTTCCGCTGCAAACAGGAATCATCAACAGGGTAATAGGATTACCCTATTCAGGTAAATTGAATGTGATTTAATTTATCCTTTTCATTTAATTTTTATTAAATAAATAAGAATCAGATCTGAAGCATCCCTGATCTGATACAGATCTAAGAGAAAAATTTTTGAAATATATCTCTTGATCTGATCAGATCTGAACGAACCTGGTCAGGGAAATCAGGATTTCCCTTCAACGGTAGAGGCCAGGCGTTTTGCGTGGCTAGATCCAGAAACCTTTCGCTGCAATCAGGATCATCTACGGGGTAACAGGATTACCCAAATCAGGTAAATTAAATTTGATTTAATTTATCTTATTTTATTTTATTAAAATAATAAGAATCAGATCTGAAACATATGAAGATCTGATTGGGATCAAGAGAAAAATTTTTGAAATATATCTCTTGATCTGATCAGATCTGGACGAACCTGGCACGAGATCAGGATTTCCCTTCATCCACACGTAGACTCAAAAATCATCTACTAAT